>JASDQU010882652.1:24603-37086 GCA_032191745.1 Picea mariana
ATTTGAAAATAAATCTCCTAGTTAAAAAGAACCGAGAATCAAGCTTTATTTGAAAGACAAAGATGTGGAAAAACTGAAAACAATAATGCATGAAATAATAAACAAAGAGAAATAGCTCCCCCCGCCCCAAAAAAAAATCAATCGAGAAAATAAAAACAAAAGGGGAGTAAACTGCAGAATTTGAGGATGACGCTCCTAACTAAGAAGAATGAAGAACCAAGCTTTAAGTTGTATTCAACTTAAGACCATCCTTTCAGTTGTATTCAACTTAAGACCATCCTCTCTATTATACAAATATGCTCTTTCACAATTTTCATAGTTTCTGTCACTTTTCTCCTAATTAAATGATCAACCCTTCTCTTTCACAATTTTCAGTTTCTCTCACTTTTCTCCTAGTTAAATGATCAATCCTAACCAAGAATTTATTATGCTCTTTTACACTTTTATAGTTTCTCTCACTTTTCTCCTAGTTAAATGATCAACCCTAACCAAGAATTTTATATTTTTTAAAATGATGAGCCAAAATTAAACCAAGCCAGGACCTAACGCAATCCTAGTTAAATGATCAACCCTAACCAAGAATTTTATATTTTTTGAAATGACGAGCCAAAGCTGAACCAAAGCCATGATTATGTTAATCCTAACTCGAAAATACCTTTAGTTTCATGAATATAAATAAGACCACAATAATAAGGAAAAAACAAAAAATATTTATCTAAATTAAATTCGTTTTCAATTATGAAGAACAAAGAATTGATAATCTATTTACAATTATTAAAATTATTAATAAAAACAAGTTTTGTATTTAAATATTCATGTATATATAATATTAATTAAAATAGTACTATTAAAATTTGGGTTGATACTAAAAAAAAAATTGTTATTAAGTTTAATGTAAAATGTTATTTTGACCTTTTTTTTCTTAGTTTTTTTACCATTTTATTTTACCTTAATACAAAAGGTTAGATTTAGCTAAAAGTCCTAAGTGACACATGTAGATATTGAGAAGAAAACAATATCATAGGCACAACAACACAACTACAAAGACCAAAAAACTTCTACAAAGGAGAGAATGATCTATGAGATCTTCTTGCTTGATTACAATGAATAGCTCCTCTATTTATAATAGGATGAGAGGATACAATATTGATGAAGGTAGATGGATAACTCACTTATTGAAATAATAAGACAAGGAGATAGTTGGGAAATTTACTCACTCCAGTGATAAGTCAAAGAAACACATGGTGGTTTTCCACAAACAACCAAGAAATATGACATGTCCTACCTTTCCTAAGTAAACTTATACATCAACACCCCCCCCCCATAAGTGCAACTTATATAAGTACAAAAAACTCAAAAATATGGGTCATGGCTACTAGGCCTACTAAGGTACCCAATACAAACCCTCATAAGTGATAAAATGAGAAAACCCATAGGAAAAAAAATGATCCCCTAAATAAAGAAAACAACATAAAAAAGTGAAGGTAGGAGGTCTCAAGATAACCCCCCAGAGACAACTTCCTTCGCTCCAAGTATTGATCAGAGCTGAAGAAAACAAGGTGATGCCAAAGGTTTAGTGAATATGTCAGCAACTTGTGCTTAAGTAGGAAAATACTCCAAGCTGAGAACACAATCCTGGATGAGTTGTTGAATGAAGTGAATGTGGATCTCAATGTGCTTGGTCTGTTGATGTTCCAATGGGTTGCTAGAAATGTGTATGTCATTATGATTATCGCACCAAAGAGTGGTGGGATGATCATGTTGAATGTCAAACTCTGTTAGTAGTTGTTGAAGCCAAAGAATCTCCTGACTAGCAAGAACTGTAGCACGATACTCAACTTCTGCAAAGGATAAAGCAATTGTAGATTTATTTTTGCAAGACCATGGAATAGGTGCAGACCCAAGACAATAGACAAAGTCATATGTGGACTTTCGATCATCAACCGAACCAACCCAACCAGAGTCAGTGAAGTCCACAAGCTGAGAAGCACTAGAAGAGTATTGAATGCCAAAATTGGTAGTACCTTGAATATACCTCAGGATGCGCTTTGTTTCCTTCCAGTGACTGTCATGAGGATCTTGAGAGAATCAAGAGACAAGTCCTACTGTAAAAGATATGTTAGGACGTGTATCAGTCAGATACAACAAACTCCCAACCAGTTTTTGATACAACGAAGGATTAACACATGGCGAGGAGAAACTAGTAGAAAGGGTAACTCCTGACTGAAATATAGTAGGGGCATGTTTAAAATCAACCATGCCAAAGTGTTGAAGTAAATCAAGTGCATACTTTTGCTGAAAAATGGAGATTCCTTCAGAAGACTGAAGAACATGTAGACTAAAAAAACCAAGTGCCTCTTTCTCTCACGAAAGCTCCTCCTGAGATGTAGTTCTTGATCAAGTTGTTCATGTTATTGATCAAGTTGTTCATGTTCAGGATGCTCATGCTCTATTGGTGCAGGTGGTATATTTTATTCTGGTTGATGTTGATGTTGATGTCGAAATTCAAAAGGGTCATCATCATCTTCTAAAGAAAAATTGTCAACATGTTCAACATCATTGTTTGCATGACAATATGAATATGGAGAAGGATTTGATGTGGGGTTGAATCCTTCATCAAAAAGGACATCTATTTGAATGAAGACTTCTTTAGTAATAGGTTCAAATAACCTATATTCTTTCATGTCCTCTCAATAACCAACGAATATCAATGGTTGGATTTTCTTCTCCATAGCTTTGTGCTTTTCAAATGGTATTAAGGCCCATGTTGGACTACCAAATACTCTAAAAGTAGAGACATCAGGCTTAACATGGATCCAAGCTTCCTCTTGAGTCTTATGCAGTACTTCCCGATGAGGCATCCTATTCTAAATTTAATTTGCAAATTTTACTGCTTCAACCCAGAAGAAAGGTGCCATGTTCTTGGATTGAATCATACAATTTTCCATTTCTTTCAGTGTTCGATTCTTTCTTTCTGAAACACCATTTTGTTGAGGATTGTAGGGAACTGTGAGTTGATGTGGAATGCCATGTTCTCTACAAAAATATGTGAATGCATGATTGACATACTCCCCCCCCCCATTATCTGTGTGTAGTTTCTTGATAGAAAGCGATGAATGCTTCTCAACAAAATCCTTGAAGTTCTTAAAGGTAGCAAATACCTCACTCTTGTACTTAAGAAAGTACACCCAAGAGAGACATGAGAAGTCATAAGTGAAAGTGAGTGCATACTAAGTCCTTGAGAATGAGCAAGTTGGAAATGACATGAGGTCACTATGTACCAACTCAAGAGGTGTTGCAACACACCATTCTTTTCCTTTAGGAAATGGACCTTGATGTTGTTTTCCAAGGAAACAACTTGGAGAAACTTCATAAGTACAAGAAACTTTAGGAATTCCAAGCACTAATTTTCGTGTGCTTAACTGCTGCAAATATATGTAGCTGATATGTCCAAATCTTTCATGCCAAAGCCTACTTAAAGCATCGACATGTGAAATGAAAGAGGAACAGAAGGAAGACTCAAAAGAATCAAACTTATACAATCAAGAAATATGATCTACTTTTTCAGATGCAACAACAATGTCTGGATTTTGTAGTTCTCGAATGATTACATCATTAGGATAAAAATCTGTTGTTTTCCTATTACCATAATGAAAAATCTGATATATAGAAAGAATATTTGCATACATGTCAGGAACAAGAATAACATCATTAATGCACCCTTTATCTAACTGCACTGTCTCTAGATCTCAATAGTTTATGAGCATCTAGAGTAACCTCACTTTATCCCTCATTCCTTTGAGAGCCCAAAATTTATAAAGGCCACATATTTTTAAATCTTGTTGGGCCCCCGCACCCCTTTCCATTGCTGCATCTACCTCTTCATGCTCCCTCCCTCCCCATTCAATCAACATCCTGCAAAGGAAAAATCATGTTTTTGAGTCAAATATTGTCAAAAAGGGTGTTCACGGGCTTGTACGTGGGCTAACATGCTAATAATCGTGTATAGGGATACATCTAAACATGAAGGCTTTTCGTTTCCCACATACATGGAGGCATGTATGCAACCCGATGAACTATGACCTGCGTACACACTAGTTTACATGTTGCGCACTCTAAAACGCAAAAAATGAGGACTAAATTTGAATTTCAAACCACTAAAAATAAAGAGGAGGGGATGGGCACTTACTTGATTTAGATAGTTGCTAATTCTGTTGATCATAGCTCTCATAATCGACACTTGAAAATCATGGGAAAAATGGCCTAAAATGCACTATGTGGGTGAAAAAACTCAAATGGTATGGTAAAATGGTCTATTTTTTCTATTAGTAGAAATTGTTTTACCCACTTCATATAGTTTGTGTTGATTTTTTGACTTTATGGACTAATAGTACAATGGAAAGAGTTGGTATTGGTTGTTTTGTCCAAGATTTTTGCAATTTCTAGCGTCATATCGTTCGTTCATGCCTTCAGAAGGTATTTTATTTCACCAACATATAGGATAGGTTGTCACTCCATTTTGCATTTTTGCATTGTCCTATGACTATGATCTATACACCTTAGGAATGAACCCATTTATTAGTGACATAGAACCTTCTTATTGCTACTAGAAGTGTCTTTACTAAGTGGTAGAGGCTTACCAAACATGGGTGCCCTAGTTATAACCTTTGTGCCATTTAGTGTCCATGAAAAAGTTATTCCATAGGACTGGAAGTTCCTTATAGTTATAATATGACTTTGCATTCAAACCTCATATTCTTACTCACAAGCATTCTAATCCTTACCTATGGGACTCCCCCTTGAGTCTTGGTTAAGCTCTTTTTTGACTCTCTAAAAAGGGAAAAGATTACCGAGTGAACTTGTCTCTTTCACACTCATTAAATGACTTTGAAAGGACGCCTATTTGGTCTAAATTTAACCATTTTTTGGACCAAGTAGACTACTTACAAAAAATGAATACTCTAGTCAACATTGTCTAGAAGAGTTCTCCTGGATATTAGTTTATACTTTTTCGGGCCTAGGAGACTAAATCTACGAAACATGACATTCTTTGGAGTTGAGTTGTAATCACATTCCATCATCTTGCTTGCAGTATTGAGCCTATTTTTCGTTCCCTCTTTCTCGTTATAAGCCTCTTGCCTCATCAATTTACATCACTAGCCAAGTAGAGCCTTGTTTATATCCTTTGCAGCTTGACACCCTGTACCCTAAGAGGAAACATTCCCCCGAATGTCCATTCCCCACATTCACTCCCTTGCATTGAGCATAGGTATTTTCCACTATTTGAAGCTAGTTGCTTACTCACGACACTCGTTTCCTCTCTTGTATCATAGCATTTCTTTGCCTATGAAAAAATAAAAAAATACGGGCGTGAAAAGAATATTATCTCATATCGGTATCAATCGTGTTGCCTTTGAACAAAGCACAAAATTTTGATTCCACTATCATCCAAAGTTTGGGTTTAGCATGACCTTAGGAATTTGAGCTCGTTACCTATATTTTACTCCTCCGACTGGTTATTCTTCCAATCCCTACAGAGAGTTTGTTGATGCCTCCTGCATCATGAATTTTTATCATCAAGTCTATGATGCGTGAGTTATCCATATATCTCATGCTCGTGTTCAAAGGAATTCTATAAGCCTATGTCAGCCATTTCTCAGAACTCCTAACTTTGCATCTAGACCATACCCTTATTGTGTCTCAGAGTCACATGAACTTATAGTCCTACCATGCACCCTAGTCCTACTTTCATTATGGGTAGGTAACCTAGAACCCAACAGGCAACATCTCTTTATTGGTCATTGATTGGGGGATTTCCCTTGTGTTCGACGACAAGTAATCTATTCACACATTGGGATTTGTGCAGTGTCTTGGATTCCATTAAACTTATTGGTGGTTTCCTCTCCTTTGTCTGTTGTCTTCCTTATTTGATGTTATTCAAAGGGTCTTTTTCGTGCACTACTTGCATCTGGTGCATGAAAAAGATGCACATGGTCATTGGTTCATGAACATCCTATTCGTCTGAGCTCCTCCTAATCATCAATATATTTCTTTGTACCTCATGCTCACTGATGAGAGATACCCTAATGCTCTCCTTTTAGTGGGTATCCTTCCATCGAATTCAACTCATCTATTATGGAAATGAGACGTAGACTCCTATGAGTACCTATAGGCTTGTAGTCATCAGTGGGAAGTTCTCCCACCATCGACAGTTGGGAATACATCAATGTTTCATGATCGATGGATTCTTCAAGTGTTTGACCTCAACACCCTTATTCACACTTGTAAGAATGTACTCAGTGTCTTTATACCTACTTTCATTATCGATAGGTTGTCTCACGTTTGTTAACGATATACCTTAATGACTGGTAATCAAACAAAGTCTCATTTTGTTTGACATCAACTCCTCTATTCACATGATGTAGACTTGCACCTTCGATGGATAGTGTAGAAGACCTCAAACTTACAGTAGCAACATTCCTATTCTATTATTGTCTTTCATTGGACCAGTACATATATGACTTCAGTGATCATGGGAGATCAAATTGTACTCCATTGTATACAGATATCTTCAGATTGATTTTGAGACTGGATTCCACTGGGCCTTTTTTAGGACTATGACAACCTATGGCACGTGTCTGCTTTGTATTTCCTACTCATGGCCATGAGAAACTATTTGGTATATTTCCACATGGATCTGTAGTGTAATTCAAATTAGCAGCCATGTGTACAAAGTCATTATGGATTGTAATATTCTCATGAGTAACTAGCACTTCCAGCTGAGTCTCCATTACTCTGCTTCTGGGAATTATAATGTATTTTAGCCATCGCATATACTCCTTTGACCTCACACATTAGGGGGCATCTGTTACAACAATTTTTTCCTCACCCCATGCAACTTGCTTGGATGGCCTTTCCATTTCTCTATGCAGACTTGAAGTCCCCTTTTGTAACTTCCAGAGACAAAAATGAACATTTTTCCACATATACACGCCCTATCAGTTAGACAACAAGTGTATGCATAAGTTGCTCAACTACAACCCGCATACATCGCGTTTGGTACTCAAAATTAAAAATTATGTCGGGTTTCCATGTCATGTCACAAGATCCATGATCCTTGACCTTCCACATACTAGAAACGCTCTGAATTGGCCCTTCAGATCCATTTTAAGGCTATAAATTGAGTGATATCTAAGCCGTGGAAAAGGGGAGAGAATTCAACTTTGAGAGCAAAGATATGTTGGAGAAATTTCAATTCATATTGAGTCTGCATCCCTTTATCCTTGAAAGTCTGAACTCATTGTTCACCCCCAAGTTCTTCCTTCTTTATGATGGAGAACCTCATTGTCTCTTTTATATGAGCGTTCCTTTGGTGGAGGATTGAAGTGGTGGAGGCTCAGCTGGAAGGACTTAGTTTCTCGGTCCCAAGATGTGTCGTTACAAACGCTTGTCACCTATATACTTTTGTTGATTATTTTAATAAAAATAATATTTTCTCGTCCAATTGATATCTTGCAAATATTTGAATTATTATTCCATTGCCATATTTGTCATCTATGTTAATGGATTATGCTAATGTGTATGCTAAAATTATCTATTATCACCATATTCTTATGTATCTTGGTTGTTGAGGACAAGTTGCAGGTATAGATATTTGAGTTGTGTGCTCAATGATGCTCTTCATCGAACGTCCTGGTGAGGTAGGCTCTTGGCCTTGTATTGTTAGCATTTCATGTATATATAATACTTGGGATTATAGTTGATTTCTACGTGTAATTCCGTCTGTTGTGGTTTACACCATGCCATAGAGAGATTTTCCTCGTAACATGAGGCTTGGAGGTAAACTCACTAGCTGGAGAAAAATCTTTCTTCTACTTATACTGAGTCATGTGCTTAGTTTTGGAGGTATGAGCCACAAGAGCCTGATTGTTAGAGAGCCAGAAAGAGCATCTAATTGAGTAATCTTAGATTTTTCTCTAGTAAGATGCTCACAAAAAATATCAAAGGAAGGCATTTTAAACTCACTTCCCAGTGCATCCATAGTAGAATAAAATGCAAAAGAAAATACGTGATAAGGACCTTTTAGCTTGGATAAAATCAAGAAGATGCACTCTTCATCTGATTTTTTTTTTCACACCCTTTTAGTTGTGCCACTAGTAACCTAAATTTGGTAAGATAGTCTTCAACAGGTGCATGCTCATCCGATACCAGTGATGACAACTTCGTTTCCAATTGTAAGGCTCGAAATTCGTTGACTTTTCTAAATAAGGAAGCGAACTTGTCCCGACATGCTTTCGAAGTTTTACAATCAACTATGTGGAACAACAAGTTGTCTAACACATGCAAACCAATGAGGCCCATGGATTCATCATGTTTTTTTTGTTAGGAGAACCTCTCGATTTCCTTGGTGAACACAGGTTGAGCCTCAACTAACATCTGCCAGAGCCCTTTTGATTGCAACAACTGTTGCATCTTAAGTTTCCATGTATGATAATTATGGGGAGTTAGGAGCTCAATAGTCCTTAACTCCACCATTTACAATAAAAAGTACAGTAAAACACTAGATCTAGGTGTATTATCTCAAGAGGAAATGAAAACCTAGCCTCTAAACAAAGAGGTCTAAAAATATTTACGACAACTTGTTTATATTCCACACGTAATGTTACTTGGATAGATGCAATGATATTTAAATGTTTCTAGGTTCAGAGAAAAAATCTGTAGGCACATATACCGCTATCTTTTCAGCTAACCAACAAGGGCAGAATCGAGCACTGGATCTAGAGTGAAAAGATTGAGCCTAATGATTTTTAATTAGTGTAATGCTAAAACAATTGCAAAGGAAAAACGAAATAGAATAAACCCTCGATGTTGAACTCCAGTGATGGTCAATGCTCGGAGGGCCGATATCTCATAGCTTTAACGCTCTAGATTTTGAGATTTCCTCCTAATTTCGTGAGGTGACTAATCATAGAGTCATGTTGGATGAGTTGGACAAGTTGGGCTCTTTGTTGCTCCTTCGATTTCCTCTCAGAATTATGGATAGCGCCCACCAAATCGACCAGCTAACCTTCAGATCGACCGGGCGTGTTGGACCTTTGCTGGACGAACTGGATCTTTATCGAACGAGCTCGGCATGCTGGGCGATTGTTGGATGAGCTGGGCAAGTTGCTGGATGAGTTGGGTGAGGTTGTCGTGTTGTTGGACTGGCTGGGTGAGTTGTTGGTTGACCTGTGCGTTTGTGTTGCACCCGATCTGGGTTAAAGAAACACTCGTCCCTCCTTGCCCCTCGACAGATCCACTTGAGGGATTTTTCAACCTCAATTCTGTCATTTGCTTTGCATACATGCAGTTGACTGCAAGAGAAGGGCGATAGATCATTTCACTCGTATTCCATTGGGCGATGTGTTCGATCTGCTGTAGTCCAATGAAGCAAGGCGATCAGAAATTGTGGGAGCGACTCATGTAATAAGATTGTGTGCCTGAGCGGGACAGGTCTCTTGGATCTCGGATGGACAAAAAAAACGGTCAGCTAATTTGCAATGGGGTGTCTCCTGTCGATCCGGGATGAGGCACCTTTGTTGCCAATAGATAGAAAAATTAGGATATCGTCACAGATGAGATGGTAGAGATGGATTAGAAAAATAAGGGGGCTAGAATGAGCAGATAAATTGCCCTGAATGAAGACGACAAGTTTAGGAGAGAGCGACTGGTTGGAAAAAGAACCAGCACCCTACAAACCCTAACAAGAGACGATCGTGAAAATTAAACAGCGTGAGGATCTCTCAAACAAATATGAGAAGGGGTTTTGAAATAATTTCTCTGATACCATGTAGATATTGAGAAGAAAACAATATTGCAGGCACAACAAGACAACTGCAAAGACAACTACAAGGGGTTTTGCAATAATTTCTCTGATACCATGTAGATATTGAGAAGAAAACAATATTGCAGGCACAACAAAACAACTGCAAAGACAACTACAAAGACCAACAAACTTCTACAAAGGAGAGAATGATCTATTAGATGTGCTTCTTTGATTACAATGAAGAGTTCATCTATTTATAATAGGATGAAAGGAGACAACATTGATGATAACTCACTTATTGAAGTAATAAGAAAAGAAGATGGTTGGGCAATTTAACCACTTTAATGATCCGTCAAAAAAGTACATGGTGATTGTCCACAAACAACTACTCCAATGATACGTCAAAAAAGTACATGGTGATTGTCCACAAACAACTAAAGGATAAAAGGATGACATGTCCTACATATCATAAGTAAAGTTATACATCAACAACACCCAGAGTCTTTTTTGAAATGTAATTGAAAATTTATTGAATTTACTGAACTTCATATCTAATTAACTTGATATTATTTTCTGACACAGTAATACGGAGCATCCGTCTTCCGCGCTTCGTGGCACGCTTCCACCTTCAACGCGTCCAAAAATCGTGGCAGCTATGCATGCCATTGAAAGTACACGTCTCATGACGATTTCACTTAACATTATACGAGTGGAAGTAAGCAACGGTGGTGGCAGAGGCTCGGAGAACAGTGCAGATGTGTTCGACCAGCATCTGCATCGTATCACGCTCGCAGTATCGAATCTGAGTCAGAATTTTCCTTCTGTGTATTATGCAGCCAACTCCTTGTGTATAGACAGATAGAGTGCAGGCGAGCATTAAGTTAATTTAAGTACATCCAAAGCAAAGAGCAAGAGTTTAGTAGAGACCAATCTACTGATGTAGATGTACAATACGTTATGATAGCTTAGTATGGATTGCCCATAAACATAAACACTATATAAAAATGTTATCATGAATTTGTATAGATTGCCCAGAATCTTGAGAAGCAGAATCGGAACCACTCAAATCATGAAAACAAAATTGGAACCAGCTCTGACTTTCATAATTCGAGGAAATACTTACGAACTCAACATAATGCTTCTGTGTCGTTCTTAGTCTTTGCCGTGCTCATGAATCTTCTGTCTGGTTCTTAGGCTTTGATGTCCTCAACAAACATTCATTGTATGGTGGGATTGATGACTGGTGAGAGAAGTAATTTGGCGAAAGACATTCTTAATTTTCGAAGGTTGAAAACAAAAACTTTATGAGGACGTGGCTTTGGAGTAGAGATTATCATTCCAAAGTTGAACAGCCCGCAGCCTGCCCAGTGCCATGGAATTGTTCGTATCGTACTGGACGATGAATAATAATATTGGCTTATCAGAAATGGCTTTTATTATCATTTCATGCGCTTTGATGTCACTGTTTCTACTGAGGATGACGGTATGGAAGGTGGAACTGCCATTCAAGTGGCCACTGGTCGGCATGCTTCCTTCGCTGCTTTGGAATTTTAAGCATCTGCACGATTGGATCACTCATCTACTCATTTTCAGTGGAGGAACTTTCATCCTGGAGATCCCATGGATGAAAAGGGTATTCACGGCAGATGCAAGCAATCTGGAGTACATGCTCAAGACCAGATTTCATAGCTTTGTCAAGAGCAATTACTTGAAAAGCGTATTCCACGATCTGTTAGGAGATAATAATCTTCTCTTGCAGGACGGCGACTATTTTAAGCACTTCAGCAGTCTCACTACGTCGGCACTCAACTCCACAAGCTTCCGCAATTATTCAACTCGTTCTACTATCTCCTTGGTGCACGACAGACTTCTTCCCGTGCTCCGCAGTGCTTCCGACGACGAGATTATCATCGATCTACACGACGTATTCCGTCGCTTTTTGTTTTATATCACTTGTTGGAGTGGACTGGGATTCTATCCCATGTCTCTGCTCCTCGATCTCCCGCGGGTTTCTTCCCTTACTGCCATCGAGGGGGGTCTAGAAGCGTGCACGCATCGACTGCTAATGCCCGCCTTCTGTTGGAGAACATTGAGGTACTTGGGCATCGGAATGGAGCGCAGGGTCCCTGCGGCTCGGAAAATTGTGGACCGTTTTCTAGCCCAGACCATTGCGTTTAGAAAGAAGAGCACAGTTCAGTACTCTGTGAACGACTACAGCGAAGGGCGACCCATGGATTTCCTGTCGATAGTCCTTTTACGCGAGCAGGAGATTAATGGTGGCGTCCCCGCTTCCGACGCGTTTTTAAGAGACTTCTCTCTCAACTTTGTGTTGGCAGGCCAGACGACATATGAGGCTCTCTCCTGGTTTTTCTGGCTGTTGGATCAGCATCGGGAGGTTGAAGAAAAGATTGTACAAGAGATAGAAAGTATCTTAAATCAGAGGCTAACGTCACGAGATCGAAACGATCCCTCGCCTTTTTCAATGGAGGAGATACAAGAGATGAAGTATCTGCGGGCGGCGCTGAGCGAGTCTCTCCGGCTGTATCCACCTATTCCGATCGAGCTAGTGGAGGCCACGGAGGACGACGTACTGCCTAACGGTACGAAGTTGGAGAGGGGTTCCATCGTCATATATTCCATTTACTCTGCGTGCAGATTGCCGAGCGTGTGGGGAGAGG
>JASDQU010882652.1:37106-49294 GCA_032191745.1 Picea mariana
CAAGAGATGAAGTATCTGCGGGCGGCGCTGAGCGAGTCTCTCCGGCTGTATCCACCTATTCCGATCGAGCTAGTGGAGGCCACGGAGGACGACGTATTGCATAACGGTACGAAGTTGGAGAGGGGTTCCATCGTCATATATTCCATTTACTCTGCGTGCAGATTGCCGAGCGTGTGGGGAGAGGATTGCGGGGAGTTCAAGCCGGAGAGGTGGATCAAGGACGGGAAGGCCGTGAAGGGAGAATCGGAGTTCAGGTACCCAGTTTTCAACGGTGGGCCGAGAAGGTGTAGCGGGAAGGAATTGGCGTTTCGGCAGATGAAGTGGGCGGCGGCTTCGGTTCTTGCCCGTTACGAGGTGAGGGTGGTGAACACGCACCCTGTTCTTCCAGAGTTCGGATTCCTACTTACCATGAAGCACGGCCTTTGGGTATCACTTCATCCACGCCCTCGATGTGCAATCTGAGATTCTGAAGTAATCGCGATGAACTTTCTTTCTTCAGCAATAGATAATATTCCGGTTGAATCGTTCAAACTTAAACTTTAAATTCCGAAGATAGGGTTTCAATTCGTACATCCGTACTTTACTTTCAGCTCAATAGTCTATCAATAGTCTATGTATTTTAGTTTGCTTGTCTATGCATTTGAGTTTCTTAATAAAGTTGTCATAATGTATCAGAAAATATTTACTAAAATATGTCTATGTGAATCATTTATTAACTGGTTGCTTGTTTCTTAGTTAATTGTATGAATACAAAAATTAAAATAATTATCATACTCCAAGCCGGGATAGAGAACACACCCCAAAAAACTAAGTAATATGTGTTCAAAAAAAACTAAGTAATATATGTTTGTATAACCACCATAATATTTAGTGAAAGAACAACCAATGAAATAAAGATCATAATATTTATCAATGAAACAAAGATAATATAGAAAAATCAATAGTGTATAATTTTTTTCAAGTATATTTTAAAAACAAAAAAAATAGATATCATCTAATTACAATTTGATATGAAAATGCAATAAAATAGATGACAACCTTTATTATCATCATTAATCACTAATAAATCTAATTACAATATGATATGAAAATGCAATAAAATAGATGACAACTTTTATTATCATCATTAATCACTAATAAATACAAAACCATGTCATTGATGTTAGCTATAACTAATTTTACATTAATTATTTGTACAATAAAACAAGTGCAATTTTTTTTTTTTGTGTGTGTGCGTGTGTAGAAGGGTAATATAGACATTCTACTATGCGTCGCAACACAACGACGAACAAGACACATGCAACTGCGAAAACAACCTAACAACCTAAGAAGCACATCAAGTGTCTGGAAGCAATGAGCGACAATCAACCGATGAAAAAATAAGACGGACTCCCCGCCCGTCCTACACTGCAATAGTTAGGACCTCCAGGACACATAAGCAATGCTCAAGCCCAGGTTCCCATCGATTTTGACCATTTAAGGTCTCAAGGCTTACAACTTTTCTGAGGAACAACGAGGTGTCTACATCCCACCCCAAACAACAAGTCCAACCGACAAGCTAAAAGACAACATCAAGATCATCCAAGACACTTCACTCCACAATAATCAATTCTATAAATCTTTCAAGAATATTTAAGGTTGACCCCTTAAGGTATTTTGCATAAGGTAGACATTAAAACACTTTATTTATGCCCATAAAGAAACTAAGTTATTTTATATGAGGTCGCCTATTATACACACTTACACTTTGAATTGTTACACTAAGGGAATCTAATGAAGAATCTTCTAAAAAAGGTGTAACTATGACTACTCGCTTCCAATAAATTTTTAAATCTTTTCAATAATACTTAAGACCACTCAAGTATTTACTTTGACGAACATTGAGATATTAAGTTCGTGTCCACTGAAACTATGTTAATCCATATAAAGCCACATCTCATACATAGTTACATTTAAGTGATCCTAAATAATAATAAGATCTAATGATAAGTATAACCTTGAAGTCTTGCTTCCAAAAGAAAATCCAAATCTTATAAATCCTTAAGGAATATTTAAATATACTCTTAAAAACATTTACTTATTACGGACCTTGAATTCCTTTATTTACGGCCCACATAAAATTTTATATTATTAATACAATGATAAATAATTACATTTACACCCTAAACCACTACAATAAAAGAATCTAAATAAAGGATTTCCAGAAAAATACAAGACACACAGGTGTAGAATCTGTCCAAAATAGCAAGGCGCATAGGTGGGTACAACTGTCTAAAAGTTAAGGTTCTGAAAAATCTACTGTCATTTAATAAATTCTTGCAATTCGGAAAGGTCACTAAAGGTTACTGCCATATCAACTGTCGATAAAATTTACTGTTATAAGAATTAATGAGATTACTGCCTTCAGATTTACTGCCTTGAGATAGCTACATTGAGCACTTAATTGTACTAAATCATTTTGCATAGTTCAATGGAAAAAACACTGATTGTCATTTAATGCCTGAGAAACAAAATGTAATGAGATGACAAATCATAAGCTTCTAGTTTTGCAACTCTTGTCAATCTAGCATATGAAGTATTCAGAGTTTAATGTGTTGCCTGTATTTTAATGAAATGTGAAAAAAACTCACTGAGATATAGGTAACTCACACAATAGAGCATAATAGGGTCTAGATTTTAAACATAAATCTGGTCATAATCCCATCTTCCAGCTAGAATGATTAATTGCCCAAGTTCGCAGACAAATAATGGAAAGCAAGTCAAGAACCAAACTGCCAGAGATGGGAAAATAACCCCAAACTTGCAGTAAATGCATAAAACCCAATAAAAGTGCCTCAGATTACTTAAGATAGTGCCACTGACCATTAAGATGGATCATTAGCAGTCTCTTTAGCTATATTGTATTTCATTAAATTGATTTGGTCTCAATTTTCTTTCTTTGCATGAATATAGTCTAAATGTCAATTTATGCTTTGTCAGTATTTTGATTATATCCATGCCTTGTTATCTACAGGTTTGACATGGTATATGCTTTATATACTCGTTTCCATGACATGATACTTAATGGTCATCTACATCACATCATTTTCAACATAATGGATTCATAATTTACAATTCACCTCATGGTGTGGGTTTGACCAACATATTTGTATTTATTTCGGCATTTTTAACATAGAGAAGGTTTATCCTCATCTTTTGGAGTTCACATATTTTTCATGTATATATATATATATATATAAGAAATATTAAGAGCATACAAATTCCATTTCTACCATCCAAGTTATGCCTTCGTGACAATATATGCTGCCAAGCAATGATCAAAATGTTATTGATATAGGACGAATGATTTTCATTAGCTGGGATTTCCTGATTCACTCCAAGTCTAGGGAAAATAGAGAGAAAAAAATATTGGTGATGGCTGAGCGTGAGAGTCTCTAATTAAGTTATGAGAAAGTACGTGCCACAACAAATTTGGGAAGAATCCCTATCAGGTCAAAGTTGGGCCGAGATTTTGCAAGGTGAAATTCACGACCAAGGACGGTTCCAACTCAAAGAGAAACTACGTACCGACAAAGCTCTATTCAATTCAAATCAGAGACAACCCTCCAGAAGTAATTATTACAACTTATTATGAGTTTTATTCATTCAGGAAAATTGAATTTAACGAATTCCATAACATTTATCCCTCACAATTTCGCCCCTTTCCATCAACAATTACGGCTGAAGGTAGCAACGCCAGTCAAGCAATCGAGTTAAAAAAAATGCAGTAATTCCCAACTAGAGTTAAAAATGAGATATAAATGAGAGGGCCAATGAGATAAAAAGACGCAGAGCTTGAATTTTCCAGGAATGCATCAATGCAAAAAAAAAAAAAAGTGTTTCATTTCATTTATGTTTCAGGCTTTACAATAATAGCTAACCTTCAATGAAATCAGATATGCAGGTGTACAAATGATGTGCAGACTTAGAATTTAAGTGTTTCTATATATTCAGAATGCCAAGTGAAATGCAAACAAGACTCCACTGGTTTCCCAACGCAGAATACCAAATGTAAAGAAAATACCGACATGAAGTCATTTTTTTTTACAGAATACCCATACCACACATCATCATATATAAAAAAATTGTCGCTCAATCATTACAACTAGACGATAATAAACATATGTCAATAATCACTGTTAATATATTTCGTTGTCTCAGTTAAAATGCAAGTCTGAGGTTAATTGCAGATAAGGTAGGAATGATCAATTAAGTGCATAAATGGACCAACAAGGACCCAAGGGCACCTTTCCTAGAAGGCACAAGTCAGACAATCAACCCAAGTTAATAACAGAGGTAGACGACTAACTGGTGCATCCTTCGCTCATCATCCTTGCACAGAAAAGCAGGGCATTGAGATCCATAGGTCTTTTAACACTAAAGCGATGACCGTAGATCAGGCTCCTGGCCAATTGCTCAGGAAAGAACTGGCAAGCTAGGGATGAAAGGCAAAACAATCGCATGGGTCACAGTCAACCACAGGGCTGTCAAGTCATGCGGGGATGAAGGCCACGGGAAATCAATCAACCAAACAATAATCTAGGCTAAGAAAACGGGGTCCGCTATCAATCTAAACATCCAATCCATTTACAAATCAATATGGAGATCCAAGCATAAGTCCTAATGCATTCTACTCTACAAAATAAAAGAGCGTACCGTTGCATGACCGCCCGCTTCGAATGACGTCCTGCGCTCTATGCAACTCCCGCTCGTCGACCGTCGAGACCTCACCAGTACCCAACCAATGCTAGGGGTTCTCTTCTTCCCCCTTAGCCCCCCAAGCCGCAAAGGGGCCACACACACTATCCAGATATTTCGTCTAGCTCTCAGCTCACCTCGCAAGGCCAAGCTACCACTCCTCTTTGAGCTGGGTATCCCAACTCCCACAAGTAAATCAATCAAGACGATATTTCTGCAGTGTAATGTTACCCAAATAGAACATGATCTTTCCTCCTTCTCCTCCCTTTCTTTTATAGAGTTTCGAACTTCCTTTCTTTCCTAAAATCTCATTTAATTAAAGTTTTAAAAATAAATTCCCAAAAATTCCTCTCCGTACAAGTGTCCCTCATCCCCTACAATCCTCCATGAATTAATTTCTTTAATTAAGTAATTATCTTTATTTCCCTCACCCACCTAGAGTTACTCCTAGAATCACTCCTAGGTGTCCCCAAATTCCCTTACAGGTTTTAAAGGCTTTCCCTATTATGAAGTTGCTAATTCAGTTTAAAATTAGAAGGCTCTTAAATGTAGATTCTTTACTAAGTTGACTTCCCGCTTTTTCCCTTAAGTTCCCCTTTTTCCTTTTTATGTTACCTCTTTTCCCTAGTTTCCTATTTTTTTTATTTTCCCTCTTTCCCCTTTTACTTAGAACTCAAAAAGTCAGGTGTGGAATTTAACCCCTTTTCCCTTTTATCATTACTTTAGTATCTTTTTAAATTATCAAAAGATAAAATAATTAATTCCCTCTTTACATTTTATATCTGCAGATTTTATTTCTTATGAATAATTTAATTTCTTACTCCCTTCATGTTACAAAATTTTATGAAGATCATAATTATTATCTAAGTGGTTTTTATTTTAAATTTTATTATTTTATTTTATTTTTTATTTTTAAAGGTAGACAAAATTTTACCCCTAGCGTAATTTTAGACTTGGAACTTAGATTTTGTATTGGGCGACATTTAATTAGGGAAATTGTTTTGAAATTTCTTAACATATTATTTTTCTTAGGGCCATCTAGGTTCATCCCTCTATCATCATCAATGCGACGTGCCCTTTAGGATGAACTAAGTGCTCCAAGGGTGCCACTTTCCTCGTATGTTCCTTTGTGCGATGTGCCCTTCAGGACACACTACGTGCTCCAAGGGTGCCACTCGCCTCTTGACTGATTGGTAGATATCAATAACCGTTGGAGTCAACACTTCGCTAGGTGAACTTGTGGGAGACTAAAGGCTTCTAAGGAATAAGGCCCCCACCTTATTGTGCACCCTTTAGAATCATCATGAGCGACTGTCGCAGTCTGCCCTCACAACATCATGGGTCCTCTCGAACTAGGTAATCATTAACCTACAGTTCAAGCCACGGCGGGAGTGCTAGTAGGCTGTGGCAAGGATGCTATTCACAACTCTCCCTCAACCTCTCTGGTAGTCGTTTGTGACCCCTTTACTCCATATGTGAGTCTAGTCGATAAGCTATCGTCAGCCTGCATCATCAACAAATCATGTCATAACATACCCACATCATATCATCTAGTCAGATGCACTAATATCATAGTAAAACAATCAAAAACCCAATGGCACACTCCCTAACTCGATCCGGAGTCCAAGGGGTTCCATCGATGCCTCTGCATCCTCAAGGTCCAAAACCCTATACACTCAGTAAAACTGAGTCAATAGCACCTGTCTATGTCAATGTAGTAAAACAACATGTCATCAACCCATAATGCATTGTAATCAAAGTTAAAAGTTTTAATAGCATAAAAATATGGATCACTTGCGAGCAAGTGTCCTCAAAGAATAAGTTTGCTCAGTGTGCCAGAGCGGGATGTTACATATATCTTCTAAAAAAAAGGGAAGAACTAGAATATAAAGATTTGTATACACAAAACTAAGAATATGAAGATTTATTGGTTTCATATAACATGCCTAATAAAAAAGATAACTTAAATCATATTCAAAAGAAAACAACTAGAATATAAAGATTTATATACACAAAACTAAGAATATGAAGATTTAATGGTTTCATATAACATGCCTAATAAAAAAGACAACTTAAATCATATTCAAAAGAAAACTAAGTCATAGAAAGGAAAACTAAAATTAAAGATAACTACTCTAATTGCATTTTGTTTGAAATTCAAATCTACAACCAACAAAACTTAAAAATACTCCATTCAAATACACATATAACTTTGTAAAATTAATTTGGTAGAAATAAAATCATCCCTATGGAAGAAGATGTTCATATAAATAAAAGAGACCGAGTATAAACATAGTATTACAGTCAATTTGAAATGGAAAAATACGAACAGAAATATTTATAACAAATAAACTTCGATGGTGAAAGACTTTTCGTTCTTGATATGCCTCTTTTTGCAAATTTGATGGTGAAAGACTTTTCTTCCTTGATATGCCTCTTTTCGCACTATTTTTCTCTCCTCGGAAAGATCAATTGCCTCTTATACATGTAGGGGCTTCCAAACACTACACCACATACATCAAGTGGTGCTACATCTAACTCCACTTCATTATTAAAATATGACCTTATAACAAATTAGATCTTACATTGTTTAATGATCTTAAGACCTCCATCCTAGAATAGGGTGACTTGCAATTTCTTCAATATAACTTTTCACATAGGTTTTCCTCCTCATCCGTTCACCCAAATGTTCATTTATACCATCCTCACAAAGTTAAGGAGGTTTAATTTTGTTTGGTATAGGCTCAAAGAGGTTGGGAAACTAGCCCAACCGAAATCCTCGCCCGAAAATGAGGAATTATTTTATTTTTCAACTTTTTTTAGGGCATCCACTAGTTGTATACAAGTGACCTATGAATGGAACTAAAATGATGTTTTTTAAGTGACTTTGATGAGGAAAGTTTGGATTTGAGTTTAAAAGCCAAGGGAAAGGTTAGACCATGTCACAAATGCATTGTGGTGTGGCAATTTGTGCTATAAAAATATCTTTCTCATAGAAGTCACTTACATAATAAATCAATCCTTCCTCATCTATCTCACCCATATGAGAGGCTCATGAATGCAGTTATTTCCTGGAATTTTGTTGGATGATGTATGAAAGTGTCAATTAACTATTCTTAATACGGATGTGAATGCATTTAATAGTTAGTTTAGTTTCTTTTGTAACTTGCTATTAGAGGAAACAAGTAGATGTGTAGAAGGAGTCTGCTGTAATCGACATGATGTAAATAATAAGACAATCGATACCTGCTTGGTGGATGTATCCCAATGTTTGAGTGAACCACGTAAATCTCGGTGTTCATCATTTAATGTCATAAAGAATAATTCGATGTTTATATATTTTCTGCTACATGTTAGATTCAATTTAATGGTGGCTAAAGCTGACAATTAGCATCAGAGCTCGGGGAGAGCGATCTAGTTGTGGAGAAATGTGTTGATGCATGAGTCATCAATCTGTTGGAGGGAGATGGATGCACGCTGAGCCGCCATCGTGGAACAGTTTGAAACTTGCTAGAAGGAGCGTCGTTTTTCCCACTTCAGCACAAGTCTCATTGCTAGTGAATCTTTTTTCCGGTCAGGGTTCTTCACTACACAGGAGTTGGTCGCTCTTTCTTACAGGAGCACCATTTTATGCGAGCGCAAGGTTTTGTCATCTTAAAGTGTTGATCTGATTTTGTTGCATAGGAAGCATTGTTTGCAAATTAGCGTTGGTCTTCCCTAGCACAGGGAGCACCATTTTTTCACCTGTTCTGCATCAAATTCATGGAGGAGCAACAGAAGTGAAATTTATGCGAGGTGCATCGATTTAAAATAATCACAGGTATCTCCTCTGAGAGGGTGCATCGATTTATAAGATGGACTCTTGGAATTCAAAAATTTCTGAAAAACATCGTAGTCTACCTACTTTGACAGGTGTGACGACCACCTAGAATCATCGCACCCTATGTGTGTGTACAGTGAGACGACCCTCTGAAGATCACCACACCCCAGTTGTATTGAAAGGTGCAAAGAGCATAACATAGATGCACTGTGTTCACCTTCAGAGGTGCGACGACCCTATAAGATGGAAAAGACTCAGAGTGCCAAATTTGAAATTGAAAATTTCAATGGAAAGAATAATTTTGAGATCTGGAAGGTTAAAATGCACGATCTGCTCGTGAAACAAGGAGTGGTGAAGGCACTTTTGGGAAAATAAAAACAAATCGTGACTATAACAAATGAGGATTGGGATGAGATTGATGTGAGATCATTGAGTGCCATATGCTTGTGTTTGGTTGATGATGTTATGTTCAACATTGTTGTGGAGAAGACAACATTCAGTTTGTGGACGTAGCTGGAAATATTGTATATGATGAAATCCTTGATGAAAATGATATTCCTAAAAAGCAATTGTACAGTTTGTGCATGAAGGAAGGTATGAAAATAATTGATCATTTAAATACTTTTAATACTCTCTTAGTTGAGTTGACTAGCATGGGAGTAAAATTTGATTCTGAAGACAAGGCAATTACATTATTTTGTTCTTTGCCCACGTCATGGGATCACTTTGTTACCTCTATTAGTTTCAACACAATAGAAAGTATTGAGTTTTATGTTATTGTTGGAGCATTGTTGTCTGAGGAAACAAGGAAGAAAACCCATTCAGAAATATCTACATCTGAGGCGATGATGGTCAGAGGCAGACCTAAAGAAAGAGAATAGGGTCAAAGGTATTTCTCTCGTTCAAAGTCAAAGGGAAGAAAGAGAAAGATTAAGTGTTGGTTTTATGGTAAATCGGGACACCTGAAGAAGGACTGTTGGAAGTGACAACAAGCCTCCAAAGACGACCCTCCAAAATAAATGAAGGAAGCGAACGCAACTGAAACAGGTTCAACAACAGATTCAGGTATGACTAA
The DNA here is from genome assembly GCA_032191745.1 of Picea mariana. Classification (NCBI taxonomy): domain Eukaryota; kingdom Viridiplantae; phylum Streptophyta; class Pinopsida; order Pinales; family Pinaceae; genus Picea; species Picea mariana. The sequence goes on from JASDQU010882652.1 coordinate 46,739, forward strand.
TGAATTTTTATCAATTAGTATTGGTTTACATCATGATCAACGATGGTTATTATATTTCAGTGCTTCAAATCACATGTGTCTTCATAGACACTGGTTTGTTACTTACCAGTCTATAGATGATGGAATAGTTTACATGGGAAATGATATCTCGTGTAAAGTTGTGGGAATTGGTATCATTCGAATTAAGATGTTTGATGGAACTGTTAAAATACTAATTGATGTGAGACATGTACCTGAGCTTAGGAAGAACCTAATTTCTTTTAGAGTCTTAGACACTGGAGGATATAAGAATATTGTTCAAGGTGGAGTTATGAAGGTCTATAAAGGAATCTGACTGGTTATGAAAGCGAAGAAGGTTGGTAACCTATTTTTGTTAGAAGGAAGAACTGAGTTAGACATGCGACAATAGTATCTAAGAATGACAGTGATTCTGTTTGACAGTGGCATCAATGGTTGGGCCATATGAGCGAACAAGGATTGAAGGTATCATCTAATCACAAGTTACTTCCTGGTCTAAAGTCTTAAAAGTTAGTTTTCTGCAAGCACTGTATCTATGGAAAAAAGAATAGGTATAAATTTAAAATCGGAAGACACACTAGTGAGGGAATCCTTGACTATATTCATTCTGATGTTTGGGGACCATCCCCTACTATTTCATATGGAGGATCATCATATTTTGTTACTTTTATAGATGATTTCTCTAGGAAGTTTTGGATCTATATGTTGAAAAGAAAGGCTGATGTATTGAATGTTTTCTAGTAGTGTAGAGCTTTGGTAGAAAAGAGCACTGGTAGGTCCATTAAATGTTTAAGAACTAATAATGGTGGTGAATTTACGTCGATAGAATTTGAGAACTATTGCAATGATTTTGGGATTTATAGGTATAAAACCACTGCCTATAATCCTTAGCAAAATGGAGTTGTTGAACACATGAACAAGACTCTTCTAGAGAGAGCAAGCAGTATGATAAGTAACGCCAACTTGCAACAAGAACTGTGGGCAGAAGCAGTAACTACAACTTGTTATCTGGTGAATCTATCACCATCAACAACAATAGAGTGAAAGATTCCTGAAGACTTATGGAAAGGTAACCCTTGTAATTATTCTAATCTTAAAGTTTTTGGTTGTGAAGCCTATGCTCTAATTCTTGAACATCAACGTTCTAAACTAGATCCAAAATAAAAAAAAGGCTCATTTTTGTTGCATATGGTGATGGTATTAAGAGGTACAGGTTGTGGGATCCTACTGCCCACAAGATCACTATTAACAAAGATGTAATATTTCATGAATCATCTCTCATCAAATCAGATGTACATGTTCAAATGAAACAGCAAGAAGTACCTAAGTATCAGTAGATTCAGTTTGAAACTAGTTCAAATACAAATGAAAGTGAACATGAACAAATTTTTGAATATGTTCATTGAGAGTTTCCTGTAGAGGAAGTCATGGTTGATGATAACAATCAATAGTATGTGGATGAGCCACAAACTTCCCTAAGGAGGTCTACACGGGTCAGAAATCCTCCAAGAAGGTATGATGATTTTGTTTCGTCAGTTTCTTTAAGTACTAATGATGATGAACCTTTTCTCTATCAGGAAGCTATGAAGGGTTCTAACAGTGATAAATGGAAAGAATCAATGAAGGATGAAATGAAGGCATTAGAGAGGAATGCCACATGGGACCTAGTAGATCTTCCAAGAGACAGAAAAATTGTAGGCTGCAAGTGGGTCTACAAGCTGAAGAACGGTGTTGATGATAAAGTGGAAAGGTACAAAGCAAGGTTGGTTGTGAAAGGATATTCTTAGAAAGAAGGTATTGAATTTCATGATATTATTTCACCAGTTGTTAAGTCTGTTTAAATTCGAATTGTGTTAGCGTTAGTTGCATTACTTGATTTGGAGTTGGAGTAGGTAGATGTTAAAATTTCCTTCTTACATGGAGATTTGGATGAGAAAATTTACATGGAACAACCTGAACGGTTCATTCAGAATCACAGCAAGAATTTTTTTTGCATGCTCAAGAAATCATTGTATGGTGTGAAGCAGTCTCCCAGACAATGGTACAAGAAATTTGGCTCTTCCATGGTGAGCTAGAATTATACAAGGAGTGAGTATGATCATTGTGTCTACTTTGAGAAATTGAATAATGGCATATTCATTATCTTAGTATTGTATGTTGATGATATGATGTTAGCAATCATAACTGAGATCAACAAGTTAAAGGCTCAGATGGCTAGGACGTTCAATATGAAAGATATAGGAGAAGCAAGGCATATTTTGGGCATTGAGATATTCAGAGACAGGAGGAATTGTAAGCTCTGGTTGTCACAACAGAAGTATGTTGAGAATATACTTTTGAGGTTTGGTATGAACAATGTGAAACCAGTTTATACCAAACCTCAAAACCATCATCAACGATTCAAGTTTATACCCATGAATCAAGATGAAGTCGATCATAATTGATTGTCATTTATTTTTGCAGTTGAACAATGATAAGAGAATTGAATGTGTGTTCTGGTTGATATAATAGAATAACGAGTCCCACTACAAATCCTTA
>JASDQU010882652.1:65465-76785 GCA_032191745.1 Picea mariana
GACACTCCCTCAATTTCCTTTTGGAGGACCTTCTTCGTCTTCTACTGGCAGTCTTTATCCTAGTGGCACTATTCTATCATTCACACCAAATTACCAATTTCTGGTTGGTGGACAATTTCACCAAGATGGTATGACTCAACCCCCCCTCAGCGGGCAAATTCCTTTTGGAACACAAATCCCAATTGGAACACAACCCCCAATTGGAACATTTCCCCTAATTGGAACACCACCTTTGATGGGAGGACTGACCCCACCTTATGGGAAAAACATACCTCCCTCCTTGGCCTAGTATTGGAATCAGTTGATACAACATCCTCCTCAATCGACTAGGGGGCAGCAGTTTCCAGCCACGTTTGTAATACCCCCTAGTATGGGCCAACCATATCCAGGTTCGTTCAATCCCATTTGGGGGGAGAATGCTCAAACTCAATTTCCTGCTCCAGGGTATAATCCTATGAGCTACTATCCTCTCCAACCACCACCGAATCTGCTTGGGTTTTCACATTATATGCATACTTCTTATGGTCCTATTGGTTTTCCGACAGGGCTTCCTCCCCAAAGCCACCAGTACCCGCAGGCGAATCGACAGTTACCCTTCATAGCCACTTTGGATCTTCCGGATTTGTCAAGGATTTTAAATGATCCAATTCATCACTCTCCCCAATGGCCTGCTATACCAACCAAGCTACCATCGGACATTCCTAAATTCAACGACAAAGCAGGAAAGGACCCGAACAATCACGTTATGACTTTTCACCTATGGTTTTCATCCAACTCATTGATGGATGACTCTTTTCGTTTACGTCTTTTTCAACGAACCCTCACAGGTTCTGCTGTGAAATGGTATATAGATTTGCCACGAGGATTCTTCTCTGACTTCAACACCCTAGCTATGGATTTTCTCACACACTACTAGTTATTGATCCATTATGATAGGGGACTGAGATTTTGACTTCTTTCAAACAGAACAAGGCCACTCATATATACGATCACATTCATGAGTGGCGACGAAGACGACGTCTTATTAAACTCAAACTCCCCGATCAGTTGATGGAAGAATGGTTCACCAAATCATTTGTGAATGACATCGGTTGTGACATTGCCATGGGTGGAGTGGTCACAGAAGAACAGGCTATAAGTCGTGCTCAATATCTTGACCTCGTTTATTTGTAAACGGGAACCCTTTACGATTTACTACCTGACTTACCTCGTCCTTCCACTTCCACAACTTCAACTACTCCAGCTGCCTCACATGCAACTGACAGTGTGATTGGCACTTTCCAGGCCCAACCACACTCCACCTCAAACACAAACCCCAAACCTGCTTCTTCTAATGTTCAAAATGCTCCGTCTCCTGCCCCTCCCACCGGAAAGACTTCTGAGGTAAATGCAGTCCAATCTACCCCAACCAGTAAAAACAAATCTAAAAAGGGGAGAGTTAAGAATAAGGAGGGAAAAAATACTTCTTAAGCAGATCAAACCAAAACTACCCCTGTTGATGATCGGGATAAGCGCAAACCTCGATACCCTTGTCTTATCTGTGGTGATGATCACTACACAAAGGATTGTCCACGACGCGCCGAGGTCACTAAGTTCCTTCAAGGAGCTCCAAAACCACCTGCTCCAGCCGTTTTGTCCCAACCCTTCCCGTCTCAACAACAGGCTCAGTTGGTCATTCATGACCAACCCTCATCTTCAACTACATCCTATGTCTCGATGTGTACTGGCGATTCTAAGTAGAGCAACATTGCACTCACTACTCGAGCCAAAGATTATTCTCCCTCTAAAGAGAAGGTTGATGATCTACTGCATTCCTCGGTACAACCCTCTCTCGCGACTCCACCTACCAACGTTCCTCTTCATCTTGAATGACTGAGCCTCGACACAGATCTGCGACCCCCTGGAAAGGGCATCGTTCAGAAATTGGCTTTCAATCCTCATGCTTGTGTGGCCCAGAAATACAACATTGTTGAAGATCTGGCCAAAGCCCCTTCTGCGATGTCATCCCTCGAAGTCCTTCAAAGTTGTCCTACGCAACAGAAAGCACTGTTGAAAGATATCGGTGGAATTGATCCGATAGATACGAATTTAATAATCTTTGACTTGGAAGATCACATTCCAAGGTTACCTCCTCAACTTGCATTCCAGATCCAATTGATTGTCTCTGACAAAAACATTTTCCAAATCATTATCAATGAGGGTGCCTCGATGTGTGTCATGTCTCTTGCTTGCTGGAAAGCCATTGGCTCTCCTTCTTTGAATGAATCCCATAACACTCTTAAAGCCTTCAACGGATCTGGTTTTAAGACCTACGGTGTTATTCCCTCATTTCCCATCACGTTATAAGGCAAAATGGTCCAAGTCAAAGTGGAAGTCTTTGACGCTCCCCTTGATTACAATCTTCTACTTGGTCGCAGCTGGATCGATTCCATGCGCGTAGTTGTGTCGACCCTTTTCCGAGTGGTACGTTTCCCACATCAAGGTAAGGTCTTTACCGTCGACCAACTAACCTTCTTTAATTTATATACCCATACTGGCAACGTACCTTTCATCGTTAAAACCCCATCGGGTTATGAGAACGTCGGTGTAGGCCTTCTAATAGACTCTTCATTAATGGGTACTTTCCCCATTCCACAGCCCAATGTTCCACGCTCCTCTATTTCTTCCATCAACATGATCTCCACCTTGCCTCATGAACTTCCTGCGTCTCACGACCCCTGGATAGTACCTGACCCTGGAGATCATCTTCGTTTCGTCGACGCAATGTTGTTAAGTCCAGTTGAATCTTCCTATCAGGCCATTCAATCGACAACACCTTCTTCCTCCTCTCTTGGTGAGTTGTCTCCCGGTCCTTTTCGTGTCATTTTTCCTACAGACAAGATGATCATGTATGTCATGGAGGACACCCCTTGGGATGATGGGCATCATTGTTCCATCCTCTTTCTGGAGCAGCATACCATTGAGAACTATCAATGGATCTCGACCCTGTCGACTGTTGTTGTCAGTTCCACCGTTCCCGAGTCTGCACACGATGTGTTTTCCGAAGGGAACTTAAGCAATATCTCACCCACTATTCCCCTTGACATATCCGTCAAACCTAGGATTGTCGAAAATGTCCATATCGGAGCTTCGTGCTCTTCTGACGAAATCGTCACCTATACATCCCTTTTCAAAGAGTTTTGTGACATCTTCGCATGGAGCTATGAAGAAATGCCAGGTATCGACCCTGAGATTGTGATACATGAGATAAGGAAATACCCCAATGCTAAACCTGTCCAGCAACACCTTTGCCCAGTTCACCCACGTAAAGCGGTTGCTATCAAGCTCGAAGTCGAGAAACTTCTAAAAGTCGAATTTATTTATCCGATGCCTCTCACAGAATGGGTTTCCAATCTGGTCCCGATTGACAAGAAACAAGGCACCAGTCGTGTATGCGTTGATTATAGGGATATCAACAAAGCTTGTTCAAAAGACAACTTTCCTACCCCCTTCATCGATCAGATTGTCGATGACTGCACCGGAAGTGAAATATTCTCTCTCATGGATGGATTCTCCGGATATAATCAAATCAACATTGTTCCCGAGGATCAACATAAAATCGCTTTTATTTGTCCTTGGGGTACTTTTGCCTATCGAAAACTTCCTTTCGGTCTCAAGAATGCCGACACAACTTTTCAACGCACTATGTCTTATGCTTTCCATGATATCAAGAACATCATTCAACCATAATTGGACGATTTACCCTCTCACTCAATGCGCCAATTTGATCACCCCAAACACCTCCGAGCCATTTTTGTCTGCTGTCGATTCTACCGTATACGTTTGAATCCTCATAAGTGTGTTTTCTGCGGAATCCGGCCACCTTCTAGGTTTTATCATTTCGCGTCAAGGGATCCGGGTGGATCCTTTAAAGGTTGAGGCGATCCTTAATCTCCCTCCTCCTTCTACACTTCGCCAGTTACAAAGTTTGTAGGGGAAAGCAAACTTTCTTTGTTGTTTTATCCCAAATTATGCTGAGATAACTCGTGGATTTACGCGACTCCTCAAAAAGGATTCAGATTTCGTCTGGGATACCATCGCCAACAATGATTTCAAAGCTTTGAAATTGTCCCTAACACGTACTCCGCTTCTCTTTCTCCCCGATTACAGTCGTGATTATTTCCTCTACCTTGCTGCCTCAGATTACACCATTGGTATGGTTCTCATCCAAGAGGATGATGCTAATGACGATCATGTTATCTACTACTTGATTCGCAGTCTAACGCCTACTGAAATCAAATATTTACATGTCGAAAAACGGGCCTTGGCTGCCGTCCAAGCCGTCCAACACTTCCGGCACTATATCCTCTCGCGCAAGACTACCGTGATTTCTCACTGCAACCCTATGGAACACATTCTTACTTGTCAATTGCTAGGGGGAAAATACTCCAAATGGATTGTGATTCTCCAGGAGTTTGACTTAGAATTCGAACGTGCCAATTCCAAGAACTCCTTAGTTTTTGCTGAGTTGATATGCGATTTTCCCCATTCTGAAATGGAAACAGAGGCAGTTGATTCATTACCTGATGAATCTCTTTTCCTTATTAGAAAAGATGATATTTGGTATGGTGATATCATTATATATCTCCAAACCCAAACTTTCCAGCCGACATTGTCTAGTACTAACCGACGTCGCATACGCTATCAAGCCCGTCAATATATTATCTTCAGGGATACTCTTTATCATCGAGGGATTAACTATGTTTTTTGATGTTGCCTAACGTTCGAAGAAGCCTAGAAAGATCTGAATGACTGCCATTCTGGATCCTGTGGTGGTCATATGTCTAGGTATGCTACTACCCAGAAGATCTTACGAGCAGGGTATTTTTGGCCTTCTTTATTTAACGACTGCATAATCACCGTTCAAAAATGTCATTCTTACCAGACCTATAATCAGAAGATATGGTCACATCCTGCTCCTCTTCACCCTGTGGTCTTAGTTGGTCCCTTTTCGAAATGGGGAATTGATTTCATGACATGTCACCCTCACTCGACCGGGGGGCATGGTTACATTATTGTAGCCATTGATTACTTTACGAAATGGGCCGAGGCAATGCCAAAATTTGACAACACTGAAAAGACCACAACATTATTCATTTTTAATCACATCATAGCTCATTTTGGTGTTCCCCAAGCTATTGTCACTGATCATGGTAGCCACTTCAGAAACTTCATGATGTCCGAACTTACTGAAAAGTTGGGTCTTCGCCATGATAACTCAACACCCTATTACCAACAAGCCAGCGGCCAAGTCGAAGCAATTAACAAAGTTCTCATAACTATTCTCCGATGAATGATAGGGATTCACAAAACAAGTTGGCACACAATGTTGTTTTCGGCATTGTGGGCTTACCGGACATCCGTCAAATCTGCTACTGGGTTTACACCTTTCCGGTTAGTCTATGGTTTGGAAGCTATTCTACCGATTGAATGTGAGATACCCTCTTTAAAACTAGTTGTTGAACTCCTACCAAACACTTCTGCTGAGAAAGAACATCTATTGTATCCTATGCGATTAGATGAAACTCGACGCAACGCTACCCTAGTTATAGAAGCTCAGAAGAAACGTGTCAAGGCCCAATACAACAAACATGTCATATTTCACGTTTTCTCCGAAGGAGATCTCATTCTCCTCTATGATCAAGATCAAGATATGCTAGGAGCTGGAAAATTCAAAGCCATGTGGCGAGGTCCTTATATCGTTCGACGAGTTTTGGAAAAATGAGCTTATGAGTTAGTAGATTACGATGGTATCCCTTTGAGTGAACCCAGGAATGGGTTTTACTTGAAGAAGTACTATGCATAAAATCATCTGTGCACGAATACTTGTATTTCTATTGTATCATACTTCTTGTGTGTTACTGTAGCTTTCTTTTGTCATTATTTGGTCTCTACCCTTATGTGATGTTGTGTTTGATTTCCAGATGTCGGAGTCTTCACTACCCTATATTGTCTTCCCTGATGGCGCTAGTCGTAGTACTCAAAACCTTGCTTTTGCTGCATGGGTAATTTACGCCTCTACAAACGAACTTGTCTCCTTACGAGGTGTGTGTCTCGGTTGTGCGACCAACAACATTGCAGAGTATAACGCCGTTATTGAATTATTGGTTGATGCTATCTCACTCGAAATCCATCATTTGGTTGTGCGACTCGATTCGCAGCTTGTTGTACTACAGTTAAGTAATTTTTATACTATTAGAAGTCCTACTTTGTTACGGGTGTATTTGCGAATTCGCCTCTTGGAATGTTATTTTGATTACATTGAATATAAACATATTCCTAGATGTCTAAATACATTAACTGATGCATTGACTAACTATGTATTAGACAGACATTTGGATTATTTATAAATCAATCACATAAATTCACACAATACATGATAAACCGATAGAAACCGTCTGTATATATAACGATCAAAAGAGTTTCTTTTACAAAAAAGTTTTGTCCGAAGACCAAAATTTCAAAATCTGAAGCTCATAGCTTCTACAAAGTATAGTCATCAACCATCAACACTTGTGGTCAAAACCAGTCGAAGAAGGTATCATCATACTTGATGATTGGTCCATCTACGTGCCGGGCCATGAGCCGACACCATCTCAACATCCTTGGATCCTTGGGAGCCGGTAAATTCCACTCAACCTGCAGTCTCAGTAATAGAACCCTCTCAAGGAAGAAGAACACTAACAAAGATTCGTACCCGAATTGCTTCAGGTCACCTCGTCTACATTTGGTCAACTGCTTTTTCATACTACGAAGCACTGCATCTACCTAGTTGAAAACCCGAGGTTCAGTACACTCTATGGCATACTGGAAGTAACTTTGTAGTTCCATGTGAGGAGCGGAACTCCTAGCCATCCGAGCTATGGTGAACAAGATAGTACGGAGGGTCAAATCCCGTACCCCCCAAATAGCTACTTTCCCTTTCTTCATCTCTGCCTTGGGAACATAGTGTAAGCAGCAGTACTCACTCATGGGCAGCCCACCACCTCTACTACTAGTCAGGCTCACGTGGTACCCATGCCGTGAAAATCTAGTCAAGAAGTAAATGTCCTCAATATATAAGGACAGTGTATGGAATCCTACATGAAATACCTGCTAACCAGGATCCCACATATGCACAAGGTACTCTAATAACTTGACTTGGGCGCTCATGCCCGAGATATGAAAGTACTTCAGAAGGCCACAGTTTCTTAAAGCAGCAATAGTGGGTGGATGATTTCTGGAAATGGCATTGTCTTCTTCGTGCTCCCTTTCACGCCATTCAAGAACCATTTTGATGGCCAATTACCTGCATAAGAAGCACAAAAAGAGGATTAGCAACTCTATTCATGAATTGGTTCTCTTTCATTGAGTAATTTTTTAAAAAAACTTTTGTTCTTTTCAGTTCTCTCAGGTGCCCTTTAGGCACAGTGCGAGAACCTCACAGGCTGTTGTGGGCTCACCTGTGAGAATGACCCATTCTCACAGGTTCTGTGTAGCCCACCTGCGAGAATGGTTGAGCACAAGTAGGGCTGACAAAACCAACTCAAAAAATGAATTTTAACCAATGAAAATGCAAAATTAAGCCATGAAAGAGTAGAAGACAAAGAGACTACTTCACTATCGCTAACAGCTCACCGAATGGACGCTCGTAACTCCCACAATCTGACACCGAACTTCGAGGGTAAAAGAGAGGTTTTTGGGCTCAAATAGTGGAAAAGTGAAAATGATATGGTAAACAGAGTTTACTCCTTTATATTTACTTTTACCATGTTATTTGGTTTTTTATAATTATTTATTTATTAAACCCTAATCCCTAATGCCCTTTTGAGTGTAACTTTTGTAGGCGTAACAACTTCGATGCTCATGTACAGGGATGCAGATGTATTTTTTCTTTGTCATCGCATGTTTTGATTGTTTTTTATGGTTTTTGTATAAAACCTCGAGCGTGGTCTTTGTCCGTTCTCGTGCTCGAAAATACATGAGAACGCGATCGAGCATACTTTTATCACTTTTTCAGGCTCAGCAATGTTATACGAAAAAGGAACCCCCCTGGAGTCCTCTTTAAGCTCTTTTCAGACTCTCTAAACATGAAAAGATAGCCGAGAGACCTTGCTATTTTCACGCTCGATAAAGTATCTGAAGAAATCGTCTGGTGAGCGATAATTTATCTTTTTTTCGGTCTCATCGGACTATTTTGTGAAAAAGGAACTGAGAGAGTTCTCTTTTAAGTGTTTTTCCACACTCTATAATCATGAAAAACCTTCGAGTTTTCTATCTTTGGATTCGTTAAACAAACATCGACAGACCCGTAATGGGACTGAAGCACTCCTTCTTAGGGTTTGTTAAACATACTACGAAGAACTTATTCGAAGGATAAGATTATATCAACAAGCATATGTTATCCTCCTCAAGCTTGCGTAAAAATAAAGAGGTACTCGCCAGAAATGGTGGGGGAAAATTTGGGAAAGGAATATGTTATCATCTTCGTATTGATTGGCAGTAAGTGTCACTCTTGAACATGACACCCCCCATTCATTATATTTGAATCCAATTTGGGAAATCCATTTGTCTCTCATTCGATTTGCTACAAGGTCAGTCCCTATGTCATCTTTGAGTCAATGCTGCCAAATCATTGGTCGTGTCGTTCATATGTTCAAGAGAAGTCCATATGAAACCTCTATTGAGTCGGCCATCTGCAATTGTCCATTCTCTCCATGTCGACCTTCCCTGTGTCCAGTTCAATTTACATCATACTCTGTTTCACCTTCAAAATATGTTACTCATTTCGTGTCATTGATGGGGAATACATCAAGGCCCTCCAGTGACGAGTTTTGTTCCGTCGACTTCAACTCATTATCCGGAAACAAAACTTAGAAATTATTTGGTACCTTGGAACTTGCATGTCTCAATGGCAGGTTTCTTCACTTTCGACAATGGGTTTACATCATTGACCCCTGATTGAAAGATTCCGTCAAATGTTCGACTTCAACTCATTTATGCACACTCGATGGATTTTACTAGAGTACCTTGGGATTCATTGACATCAATGGTGATTTCCTTCACACTTGTCAACGGTTTCATCAATGACCAGTAATCAAGTGGTTTCTACCATGTTCAACTTCAACACATGTAATCACATGGTTAGATTCGTACTTTTGGGTGACAAGATTGAAGACCCTGGATATCATCTCTTTTTCCAGGTTGCGATGGAGTATGTATAGTTTGCGACACATAGATCCACTATGTATGTATCGTGGCTATGTCATCTCAATTTGAATTTTCTCGCATAGATCCACAGTGTATTCTTGGTGGCTATGCTATATTTTGACGGCATGGATCCACAGTGTATGATTGGTGGCCATGACCCATGTCTACAATGTCATCCGTCTGTGATCTGAGTATGGGAATGCCTACCACAAAATTGGTATATATGATATTCTGCAGATGCTTGGTTGTTCACAGGTTTCCAATTAGGTGTGCTCCTGGTTTTCAACACACACATGCAGCTTGCAAAGTCTTTCGGCTGTCACTGGTTCCGGCCTCATACTTTGGGGGGCATTTTGTTACCCATGATTTTGGTCATCATGGTGATGTATTGATGATGGTGTACTCAGGCTTCTCATAAGAACTTTCTCCTGAGAAAATTGACAATCATCTCTTCCCAGAAAACTCATTTTTTAAGAGAGTTCGCAGGTTGCTAGTATCCCAAGGTGCGAGAATGACCCATTCTCCCAGGCTGCCTTAAGCTGGGGTGTGAACTTCTTGCATTGTGTAACATAGATAGGGTGCAAACCTTCTCTAAAGCATGGAAAAAGATGAATTCTCGATGGTTCTAGAAGGGAATCTCTAGAAGAATGGGTTGGCATTCGAATGGTTATCCTTGTACTGGATTCCATGATATTGTGGGATCATTCTTATCTAAGTAACCATCTCATTCTCTCCTATATATTGATGAAATTCTCATGGAAAAGGTTAAGAAATATTCATTGGAGAATTGGTGAAAGAATTGTGTGAAGGACTTAGCTTGAACAATAGCTTGGAGACTCTAGCAAGTCTATCAAGAGGATTTGATCTTCTTCATACAAGAACTAAGCAAGTGTGTGTGTTGGAGCCAAGAGCCATCGAAAGGAAGCTTGTGACATCAAGGCGATCAGGTTGTAATCTTTACTTTCAATTAATATGATACAGTGGCAAGTCCCTTTCCCATAAAGCTATTCTCACTTTATTATGTAATTCCTTGATCATACACATAAGTTGACAGTTGAATATATTTTGCTATCTTCAGTTTGGTTGGTTTGTGTTGTCTTGGTCTTGACCTCACGAGAGCACCGGAATGAAGCGGGAGCAAAAGAGACCCTGGGAAGCGATATTAATGTATGTTACTTGTTCCTTCCTACTAGCTAATTCAATGGTCAAAACTTAGGGAAAGAGTCATGTCATGTCCTGTTTTGTTCTAGATCTAGGTGGATCTAGGGAGATTTGTTAGTGTCCGCACCTACCGATTAGTCCGATAACAATATTGACCATAGTTATTCAATGCTTATCTTATTGAGGATATTTATATTCATATAATATAACTTCAAATTGACAACTTATTGGATTTGTGTTGGATGTGTAGGCATAATTTAAACATGGTAGGAACTATGTGAGGAAACAAGGAATCATAATGTTATGAGGGTCATGTGACCTAACACTAGTGATATATCCACTCATAGTAGAAACATTTTCTAATGAAAACCCATATCATATGGGAGTTTTTATGTTAGAAATAACATTTTATCCCTACCTTCTAGTTAACAAAAACTCTTCATAAGTAAATTGATATTTCATTGAATTTCTATTTAATAATATTTTTAATGGTATATCAATGTTCTGTAGAGTGATCTCCTTCTCCATTCTCAAATGATTTAGCCAAGAATTGGCATATTTATGCCAACCCCCATTAAGCAATAGGTAGAAATTTTTCTTTCATGTTAGTAGTCTCTTGTGCTTGTACATTAGGTAGCTAGTTTTAGTCATTCTCTCAATGGGGAAACTATATGAAGCAAGGGAGTTAGGGAGTTTATAGTTAAGAAATCCCTTAGTGTAAATATGGTTCCTTTATGTAACAATTAGTTATAAATATCTCAGTGGAAATCCCTTAGTTAATAGTAAAATTAGGTCTCTTTATGTATCCCTTAGTGGAAATCCCTTAGTTTATAGTAAAATTAGGTCCCTTTATGTAACTTTAGGTCACCATAAAATATTTCAAAATTATGTATTTAGTTCAACTATATCCACAACTATCCAACAATTTGTA
>JASDQU010882653.1:0-18079 GCA_032191745.1 Picea mariana
CTATATCCAGAAGTTTATCAAATTTTTTTGCAGGCAGGATGGCTGGGTTATTTTCAGAGGCTCTAGGGATTTGATCAACAACAGGTTCTCTAATTTGCTCAAAATCTCCAGGAAGATCATTCCATTGTTCAAGGGGTTCAGATTCCAGTTACAGAAGAGGATATAGCACAGGTTTCAGGTCTCCCTACCAATGGCATTCGCGTGTTCAGCTGCAAACATATCATTCTTAATGCCCAACAGGATTTCCTCTTGCCAGGGGAACAAATTGAGCCTAAAGGCCGAGTTGTCCGACTCAGATCGTTGCCACCTCCATGGCCGAAAGTTGCAAAGTTTGTCAAGCACTACCTTACCTATGAAGGTCGATACCAGGTAGTCTACCAGCACGATTTTTTCTTGTTGTCTCATTTACGACATGCTATATTGGTCAACATTCCTTATTATCTGCTCGGATGTCTTAAAAATATGTCACACTACTGTAAAAAGGCTAAAGATCTTTCCCTTTCACTCACCCATCACCGTCTCGTCCAACTACTTATCCAAAAGGGTTTTGCCCAAGAAAACCCTCTACTAAACAACCCACCCATAGATCCCCAAGAAGCTATTGAAATTCCTAAAAACCTTCAGGAACAACAACCACAAAACCCTCCAGATCCTCTGGAAATACCTAACAGTCCACCTACAGACCGAATCAATCCAATTAACCCCCCTACCATACCAAGCCCGCCCCACATTTTACCAGAATCATCCACTCCTACCCTTCATATTCTTAGCGATGATTCTGAACCAGAGATTCTCCCTATCCCATTATTGAGGAAAATCCCCCGCGTAAACGAAAGCAAATTCCTTTCTTTCCTCCCTTTTTACAAAGAAAACGAACAAGGGCCTCAACAAGGGCAGCCACTACTGCCATTGCCCTAAACTCCCAACCCATCCAACTCATACCCCATACACCTCCAACATCCCAAATTCTAGAATCATTACCTATTCCACCCACGGGCACTAAAGCACAAGAACCAGAGGCCCAGTATGTTGCGACATCATCTGTTTCAAATCCAGTAGCTGAAACACAAGAACCAACTACTCATTCAGTAGCTGAAACACAAGAACCAGCTACCCATTTAGTAGCTGAAACACAAGAACCAACTACTCATTCAGTGGCTGAAACACAAGAACCAGCTATAGCTATCACACAAGAACCAGCTACAGCTGAAACACAAGAACCAGTTACTGATATTGTTATTGAGACATAGGAATCAGAGGCCCAGGGTGCTGCAACATTATTTTCTTTACATCAAGAAGCTAGAACACAAGAATCAGTTGTCGATCCTATAGCTGCTCCAAAAGAACCAGCTAATGCGACTGTGACTGCTACACAAGAACCAGTCACCCCTCAACCAGAACCAACAATGGCCTCTGTCCTACAAGAAAATGAGTTCCTAAGGTCTGAACTGGAAGCCTACAAGCAAGAGCTAGCCATGGAAAAGGAAGCCTATGAAAAGGAACTTAAATTGTACACCCTAGCTCGCATAGCAACCACGTCAGAGGGAACTACAACAGAGAATCCGTGTAGAGAATATATGTGCAGTCAATGTGGGGACATTTATTATCAAGCAGGCTACAAAGTAATTCAAATTCCAATGCCAGGAGCTTCCCCTGCACCTTCGACTTTTGCAGTCAAAGAAGAACACCCTGTTGTTATACAAGAACCAACAGGACCTTCCAAAATTAAGACTGAACCCTAGCCTACAACAATTGTCAAATCTGAAGCCCTTATTTTTGTTAATAAAGTTGTACAAACATTGCCTATTGATGAATCTGCCCCTCCTAGCCAGATTAATACCCACACCTTTATGGAACAAGCCACTCAGACCCTACCTCAACCTACTACTTGCAACGCTGAAACCCAAACTCAGCCATGGGATGAGTAGGCAATAATAGACAAATGGAAAAAAGAGTTTGTCGTTACACAGGCCAAAAGCCTGCAGGAACACAGACAAATCTGAATAAACCATATATATTCAAATTGGGAAGCTGTGGAGCAAACACGCCAGGAATCCTGTGCCTATAAGAAATAGAATAAAGAGCTAAAAGGCAGATTGCTCCTGATATTTGACTTGGCACAAAAGTTGTTGGCTGCAAGGAAACCATCTTGCAATTACTCTTTGTTCCTCATGGAATGACTTACATGGTTTTAGATCAAATTAGTCAAAGAAGGCAGACCCCATGCAGTGTTAAATCTAGCAAATTTTGTTAAAACCTTTGCAAAAGCCTCTGCTATGGATCAATACCTCCTCTATGAGGCATATTTTCATAATGAGGCCATCCCTGAGAACCGAGAGATTAACCTTAACCCTCTTGTCAGTGACATCCAGATTCAGGCACTCACCTCCTTCCTCAACAATCAGATTATATGGCAGGATGACTTCCTAGCTGCCAAGCATAACGAGGATAATTGCCTTCTCTGGATAAGGCTAGAACCACAAAATGTTTCCACCTTTGTTACAAAATATTATCAGTTTTTAAAGAAACCAAGGATTACTCAACACATTCAGCAATTACAGACATCAGTGTTTCAAGAGTGTCAACATTTCATTAAATCCACAGATATTACTACCTTACAAGCAAATAACATGTTTTGGCAACAATCTACTAAGAAAAGACAGGAACACAATCCTTTTAGCCCCACTAATCTTGAGATAGCAATCTCTAAGGTACCTAGCTACATCAAGTGTGTTCAACAATGTGTTGAAAGCTAGATAGGGTATCAGTTTCATTTTCCTATCCTTTGGATGCCAGCAGAGAAATATCAAGTTCATTATAAGTTGCCCAAGAAGGCCGAAAGAACAGCTTGGCAAAGGTTACAACGCGTTCAAGGGTTCAGAGCTCCAACAAACAACACCTTCCATAGCTACTACTTGAGTAACTTGCACGCTCAGAGTCGGTATTCAGATTCTGATTCAGAGTGAAGTTGCCCAAGGACATGCAACATTTTAAGTTGGGGGGGATGTTAGGACCCTACAATGTACCTTTTTGCTCACGCCTTTTTCTACCATTACACCCTTTTTCCACTCATATTTAAACTTATATTATCACCTTACCCTATCTCTCCAAAGGTATATAATGTCTCTTCTCTTTACTATATGTTTAATCTATTTTGCATATAATTTTACATTACTCTCGTACTTAACCATTGATCAGAAATGTATAAGTGTTGAAACAGTTCAAACAGCATATTAGCATTGAGGCATGTTGTTGAAACAGTTAAAGCACACAAACCCTGTGGTTGAAACAGTCTGTGGACTACGATGCTGAAACAACAACTCACACAGAAGAAGTTGTTACACTCTCCATGGTCTACGATGCTGAAACAACAACTCACACAGAAGAAGTTGTTACACTCTCCATGGTCTACGATGCTGAAACAACAACTCACACAGAAGAAACTATTACACTCTCCGTGGTCTATGATGCTGAAACAACAACACAGTTGTTACATTGACCACAACAACCGCACCTTGAGCCAGAATTAACCACTGTTGCCGCGTGACCACGTGCTGAAATAGTCAGAACACAAATGTTGTTGTTGAATAGCCTGTGATTTGCGATTCTGAAACATCATATAACAGCAGTAACGAGAGGACAAATAAAGAAGTTGTTACTCCAGCTAAAACAACAACACCCCACTCAGCACATTTTCACTATTGTAATAGCATTCTGTTTGCGGGAGACTAGGATATCCTATTCCAGTATAGAGAGTCGATCTGACTAAGAATAGGACTCAGATGTACACATGTAATTGGATGATCAAATTGTATCGAGGGGATTCTCCTCTTTAAATAAGAGGAAATCATCATTAGAGAGGATCTTCTTTTTGGATAAGGGAGGATTTACAGATAAGGACGTGTTTCACTTGAGATTGTAATATGATACAGTTGACAGATGAATAAAAGACTGTTCTGAGCATTTCTCTCTAGTTCCTTTCATTTCAGGGGAATCTTGTGAGAAGGGAGGGCCCACCTTCTTCACAAGATTCATCCATTAGCTTTGTAGTGTGTTAGTGTTATTTTTGTTCATGATTTGATTAAATTCTATTTCGCTAAAACACTACTTTACTGAACTTTGTTGTGCTGAAACTCTGCTTTACTGGTTGTTACATTGTTTTCATATAATTCATGCTTGGATAACTATTGATCATTCTAGTTAGCAATCTTGTTTGGTGAATTTATGAAAGCATGATAATCAGGGACAAGTGTTGAAGGTTCCTGCTTGGGGAATAGGGTCCTGTTCTCTGTTAAGAAATAGTTAGTCTTCAGTATGTGTCAATAATTTCAATTAGCAATAAGTCTATGAAAGTGTGATGATCAGAAACAGGTGCTGAAGATTCCTGCTTGGGGAATAGGTTCATGTTCTCTGTTAAGAGTTAGTTAGCCTTCAGTGTGTGTCAATCATTTCAGTTAGCAATGAGTTCATAAAAGTGTGTTGATCAGAAACAGGTGCTGAAGATTCCTGCTTGGGGAATAGGGTCCTGTTCTCTGTTACAGAATAGCTGGTCTTTCCTTTTGCAGTGCCATGAAAAGATTTATTTCCTAAGTTGTTATTTCTTAATGTAATCCAGGATTCTTTGGACAATTATTTCTTTGAACTCTGCAATAGGTAGATTACTTTCCTGTAATTCAAGTTAGAACTTCAGTTTGTTCAAGGCAAGGTGTGATTAATATGTTTTTACTACAACTCTAGGTTGCTTTTGAGATTGAGCATATATAGTGTGTGATTACCTTTGAAATAAACAGACTTCCCTAGGTTGACAATTTATGTAGCACTTGATTGTTTAATTAAATAAGCAATTATAGTGACCAACAAAGTGGAGAAAATTTATTTTCTAAGATAGCTTTGAAAAGTGGATATCACCAGATAAGAATGAGAGAAGGTGATGAGTGGAAAACAAACTTTAAGACAAATGAAGGGTTGTATGAGTGGCTTGTTATGCCATTTGGATTAACAAATGCCCCAAGTACTTTTATGAGACTGATGAATGAAGTATTGAAGGATTTCATTGGTAAGTTTTTGATTGTGTATCTGGAAGATATACTGGTCTTCAGTAAAATTGAAGAAGAGAATTTGAGACATCTGACATTAGTGACGAGGAGACTATAGCAGGAGAAGCTATTGATAAATCTGAAAAAGTCCTCTTTTATGAAGACAGAAACCATTTACTTGGGTTTTGTGATCTCTTCAAATGAATTGAAGATGGATCCAGAGAAGGTGAAAGCAATCAAATAATGGCCATCACCAAGGAGTATGTTTGAAGTAAGAAGCTTCCATGGATAAGAAAGTTTCTACAGGAAGTTCATTAGATATTTCAGTGGAATTTGTGCACCAATGATGGATACAGTGAAGAAGATACACAAGTCTTTTAAATGGACAGAAGAAGCTGAGAAAAGTTTCAATATATTGAAGGAGAATATAATAGAACGACCAATTCTGGTCTTGCCAAATTTAGAGAAGACATTTCAAGTGAGATCTGATGCAAGTGGAGTTGCAATTGGAGCAGTTTTGAGCTAAGATAATAGGCACTTTGCATATTTCAGTGAGAGGCTGAATGAGACTAAGATAAAGTACTCCACATATGATAAAGAGTTTTATCTCATAATTCAAGCCTTGAAGAAATGGAGGCACTACCTTGTTCCAAAGGAATTTTTCTTATATAGCTATAACCAGGGTTCACAATTCATAACCAGATAGGAAAATTTGAATCAAAGACATGCAAAGTGGATTGAATTTATGCAGAATTTTACTTTTGTCATAAAACATATTTATGGAAATGATAACAAATTCGTTGACGCATTAAGCATAAAATGTTTGATTTTGTAAGAGTTTCAAGTGAAGACCTTAGGGTTTGAACACCTTAAGGAATTTACAATGATGATCCATATTTCAAGGAAGCATACGAAGCGTGTGAAAATCCTGTGCTGAGAGAAAGAAGCCAGTGGACAGGGTATATGGTTCAAGAGGGATTGTTGTTCAATGGAAATCAGTTGTGCATACCAAAATTCTTAATGACGGATAACCTTTTGAAGGAAAATCATAGTCAAGGATTGGCTAGACATTTCAGCCATGATAAAACATTTTCACAATTGATATATTCATATTATTGGCCAGGTATGAGGACCGAAGTGATAAAGTTTGTAAACATATGTAGAATCTGCCAACATGCAAAAGGCAAAAGACAGAATAGTGGATTGTATCAACCATTGCCAATACCAGAGAGGCCTTGGCATGCAATAAGCATGTATTTTGTATTGGGACTGACAAGAACACAAAGAGAATGTGATTCCATTTTTGTGGTGGTGGATAGATTTTCAAAAATGGCACACTTTATCCCATGCCAAAAGACTAGTGATGCAACACATCTTGCAAATTTGTTTTTCAAGGAAGTTGTTCGACTTCATGGATTACCCAAAACTATTGTCTCAGACAGAGACACCAAATTCGTTGGTCATTTATGGAGAACACTGTGGAAGAATTTGGGGACAGATTTGTCCTTCAACTCAGCTTATCACCCTCAGATAGATGGACAGGCTAAGGTGGTGAACAGAAGTTTGGGGAACTTATTGAGGATTCTGGTCATTGAGCATCATAGTCAGTGGGATCATATTCTACCACAAGCCAAATTTGCATACAATGACTCACCAAACAAGAGCAATAGAAAGAGCCCATTCCAAATACTATATGGAATGCAACCAAGAGGAGTATCTGAGTTGAGAGACTTAGAATAGAGTGAGTTCAAAAGTGTTGGAGCAAAAGATTTTGCTGAAAAAATTTAGAAGCTCCATAGCCAGATCAAAGAGCAATTGCAGGGCTCTAGCCAAGAGTGCAAGCGCATAGTTGATCATCATCGCAGAGAGCTTCAATTTGAAGTAGGAGCTCAGGTTCTGGAACATCTAAATAAAGAAAGGTTCTCAAGGTGAACATATAACAAGTTGAATATGAAGAATATTAGACCATGCAAGATACTAAGAAAATTTGGTAACAATGCTTATGAGATAGAGCTGTCAGAGGATGTGGGAATATACCCATATTCAATGTTTCATACATGTATCCTTACAGGGAATATGACACAGAGAGATCAAAATATCAAGAGAAGATTTGATGGGAGAAGAAGATTCCTGTAGCAGAAAAGCCACAGGTGGAGAAGATCGTTGATTAGAGGATTGGCAAGAAGACCAAGAGGAAGACCTATTTTGAATATTTGGTCAAATGGAAGGGACACCCAATAGAAGATGCGGGTTGGGAAAATGAAGTTGATATCCAGAAGCATGGAAATTCGATGAAGGAACTCATGGATAGGAGTCCGTGAATTTTTGTCGAGGGGATTATGATGCAGGAGCATCACCAGCAAGCACACGTGGAGGGACAAATCAGCACCATAACGCACCTTTTGAATTATTTTGGAATCTTAAACGCTGGCGCTTCTTGTCAATCTTTTTGAAATGATTGAAAATTGAAGAAGATCAAATGCTTAGGAGCTAAATGATCATGAGTGATATGGGAGTTTCACTCCTAGACTTTAATGTAACAAAACTTAAGTAGTAGTTAGTTTTTTACAAGAAGACGAGTAGTCGGAGGGAACCCTAAGAACCCTCTGGGATAAATAGAAGTGTTGTATGCCCAAATGAGGCTACTACAAATTAGTAGGAGATTGCTATGATTTAGTTGTTGTTGAATTCGTAGTTATTGTTTTATCATAGTTGTATCCATTTACAATTTGAATGAATATAACAAAGGGAAATTGATCCAATGCATGGTGTCACTACTGTTTACAGTTTCCATGTTGTTTTTTGTTTTTACGAATGAATGAGTTATGTTGTTGAACATATGATACTGTAAAGTAATGGAATAAGTTTCAAATCGTTTCTCTTCGTTGATTTTATGCAAGGTGTGAATATAGTCTGCAAGGAGTGTGTTGACGGAGTCTTTTATTACTCAAAAGCTCAGAAGGGGTAGCGTGAAACTTTGATTTCAAAGAGTGCAAAGGGAGTGTTGCAAGGTGTGCACAGTCGCCCACAAGAAATTAAGTCTTGCACAAGAATATGTTGCAAGGGTGCACAGATTGGAATCTTGGCTAGGTGTCGAAGTAACCCTCTGAGGAGTCAAAGGGTTCGAGAAGTGAAGCTCAAGAGAGATAGCATGGAGAAATATTCAAAGGGAGGGAAGCTTTGAAGTTTTCACGATTCATCGACTAAGATCTATCCACAAGGGAGAGAGATCATTCCAGATCATTGGATCTAGGAAAAAGTGCATGAGTCTTAAGTCTCTACGTAAACATAGGAGAGAAGATTCGTCGAAGTCTCGAAGAGGCTAGGGACCATCCATCATCCAGAGGGACGCGTGGTGAAAGATCTGAGATTTTGGGAAATTTCACTTCGGAGGATTCCAAGTGTGGAGCGTGACAAACTCCCGAATTCCTGAAGAGCCGAAGTGGATGGTGACCGTCAAATCTGCAGAAGGACACGCACTGATAAATCATGTACTTCGAGTGGAAACACTCCGAGAGAAAGAGAAGGTGAAGTGTTGAAACTCCTAAAGCTCGAAGAGCCGAAGTAGATCCTGACCATTGGTCGCCAAGAGGTACGTGTCAACAGATCAGAGACTTCGGGCGAAAACGCTCAGAAGGTGAGTGGGTAGGAGTTGAAACCCCTAAATCTTGAAGTGCCGAAACGATTCACAACCATCAATATGAGGGAGACATGCGTCGACAGATCATCGACTTCAGGTGAAAAAAATCCAGGAGAAAGCGAGTGTGAAGGAGTTGGAACTCCCGAAGCCCGAAGAGACAAAGTGAATCATATTTGTCTATCTGTAAGGGACACGTGTCGACAGATCATAGACTTCAGGTGGAAGTATTGCAGAGGAAGAAAGAGCAGAGAGTTGGAAACTCCTGAAGCCTAAAGGGCCGAAATCAATCGTAGTTGTCGATTTGAAAGGAGGGCACGCGTCGATAGATCGTGGGGATATAGGAGTGCGTGTGAAAGGAGGAAAAGGGTCGATGAATGATAGTTGACCAAGGCAGAAAGAGGAAAGATCGCATTCGTCGATAAAGAGGCAACGCCCGAGATCACAAGATCGACAATTGTTCTTAATAGCGGGGACACAAAGTGATCAGGTTTTAAAAATCTTAGAGTGGGCCGCAATCGAAACCACGGTATTGCCAAAGGGATACGTGGCAGTTGATAGTGAATTGCGAGGAGAAAATCAGTGTGGTCCCAAACCACTCTAGGTTCCCCCCCAATCGCGTTCTTACGTGAAGACTTAGCCTGAGGTCACATACGGGAAAAGGCAAATGGAAGAGGAGCTAGCGTGAAGGAAGAGGGTGCAGGTGTCATAGAACCTACACTAAAAGACTAAAATGGCATGTGTTTAATCACAAGTGAGACCATTAAGGTTTCAGAGAGCCAATTTGGCTCGGAGAATCGAAGATCCTTGACTAGGAGGTTGTGCAACCTCGAGGGAGAGTAGTGGGTTTGCATCATTTTCTCTACTACAAACTGTGTATACCCTATATGTGATTCATTCTTCTGCAACCTGCATATATACATGATTCTTCCTCCTGCAAACCATGTATTGTATGAAAAATTATCTCCACATGTGAGAGCTTATAGACTTCTCTCTCTTGGGCTAAATTCTCCACCTTGCAAACTTTCCCTTTGTTGAGATGACCAAGCCTCCTAGCACAAGTTTAGACTCTTTATGCTAGCTCCATCATGTCTCCACACACACTACATGATTGTGTATTGTCACAATGACCTCTCTTCTTCATATACAATCCTTCTAGAATCCCCTCCACAAGTCAACATCAAATTAGTCTTTCCTTGTGGGTGTGAAGCCCCAACACAAGCCCACAAATCCCATTACAAAACCCATGAATCCCCCACTCAAATCCAAGGGGATTTTCACCAAACTGAAAGTGTGATGTGGTTCCCACGATGATTCCTACATGCCCAACACCTATGGTTATGTAAGAATACATGCCCAAAGCTACAAAAATAAATAACAAAATGGGGGGATCCTCATTGATTCTGAAGGAAAAATCCAATTGTCATGTGCCTAGGGATTGGGAACATTTTCCAACAATAGGCAGAAGCTTATTTGTTACTCTAGGGGTTAAGGTTGGTTGGACCCTCCTTGATCTCGAAAGAAAAATTCAATTGTCCTATGCCTAGGGATTGGGAACATCATCCAACAATAGGTAGAATCTTATTCGTTATTCCAATCATTAATGGTAGTGGGAGACTTTAGTATAATCATCAGGTTGATGCAAAAAACAATTCCCCCAACCTACTATAAACTTAACTCTATCTTGGTTCGCCCCTTTGAAATTAATGAAAAGCACCACAAATTTATTAAGCCACATGTCTATCACATGCCAATCACTCCCTCAAAGCATTGCAATCAACTTGACGTGACGCAAGGCCCCCTCTCACATGTTTGATCTCTCAGGGATGTTGGTAATTGAAGTTCGAGGTTTAATACATCCCATGAAAATTAGTATAATGGATCATCCAACCTCTACATGGTGGGAAAAATGTGGGAAATTATGTTGAATTCACTAGTCAATTATATTATCATTTTTTTTGTTCTTTGTATGTTGATTCAGACTTGTTTATAGGAGTTGGTTGTTAGAACAATAGTCTTTCCCTATCTCTTCCAGTGTGGAATTGATCTCAAATATATTGGGAAGGGTGTTCTAGGTGCACAATTAGTGAGTCTAAATCTCAATACTTTGCTCTCTAGTAGTGGACATCAGAATTCTAAGTCTCATCTATAAGAGTATTGGGGGGATTTTTCTTAGCGTTGTGTTGGTTTTCATCAAGCATTTCTAGGTTCATGTTTGTGGCTCTGTAGCATTGTTAAGAGACAACATTCTATTCAACTTACTAGAAGTGGTTTACAAAAGCTCAAAAGGATTCTCAGGACTCATGAAGAATTGACTTAGGGAAATGGAGCTTCCATTTTCTATCTTACCTCTAAATTTCATGAAAATGAGCAACAATGTGTCTCACAAATTATAGCTATTATGAGTACTCTGTTACAGGTTAAATAATAAGTTTCCATTCTAGAGGGAAAGTGCAATTTTATTAAGAATCTTGTGGAGAATTTGAACAAATATGCACAATCTATGACTTCTAATCAACAAATATATGGCCAAGGAGAACACAATGATGAGGACACGGTGGATGTTTGGCCAAGGGGAACACAAGGACAAGGACACAATGATCCATCTTATTGAAGAAATGGAAATTGGAGAGGAGTTAAAACACATGCAATGATGGGTCTAGAAGAGGACATAAGTCACCACACCTTCCGCTAGTTTATGTTTTACAAGGTTATCTATGTCTTAAGTATCTTTTATAGATTATATAGTAGCAGTAAAAAGTGGGAAATTTTGTGAATAGATATATGTAAACTATGTATATTGTTTTGGATCTGGGCAAATAGCTTGAATTATGAAGAAATTATGTATATTTTAAAAGTGTTGTTAACTTTACTATGACCATTTTTTATAATATAAATTACTCAATCCTAACTAAAAAAATTCACTTTATATTTATAATGTATTTTGAACACAAAAAATGAATTTTCATTTTAAATTGGATAAGAAAATGTTTTTTTTTTTTTAAATAAAATATTCAAAATTTATTAATTTTTTTATTATTCAAAAAAGTATATTAGTTTGAATAACCGTGAAAATATTTAAATATACATTTAAACAAATTATTAAACTTGTTTGGAATTTCTTACTTATAATATATATTAATTCACATCAATTTTATATTAAAAATTATTTTGGTTTTAACTTATCAATTTTATCTTTGTTTTTAACTCAATATTAATATTAATTAAAATATTTGTTATTATGATTACTTTGTTATTTTTAAATATCACTTCTCACCCAACACAAAATACATTTTTCCACATCAAACTATAAAAAGTGCCTCTTTACACAACAAGTTTTGTTGAAAAATCTTTCCAAATAAAGTGTCTCATAACTTCACTCATTCTTTGGAGGTTGATTTTTTGATATGGATAGAATATTGTGAATGTGATGAGTGGAAGAACGGATGAATGTCACATAAAAATTTACTATTTAATATTTGCAATCACATTTAGACATTTGATATTTACGATGATGGTTAGATATGGTCAAATTGTCCATCTTGTATTATTCATACGAATGTCATTGTTTTGGTGGACGTGTATTCATGTTCGTAATCAATGATCAAATTTGAAGAATAAGGCTTAATTTTAGTTGGTGGGTATATAATTATCCAACTCTTCAAAAATGAAAAGTTATAAAAATAAGTATACTTCAATTCACAAGTGTAAATTAAGTAAAACTTTTATAAAAAAATGTAAAAATAAAATATTGTTGAATTATTTTGAGTAGGTGATTAACATAGTGTATATTAAGACAATCAAAAATTCAAAAGAGGATGCATGGCCAACATGAAATTATCTTTGAGCTCCAAGTTTCACCATCTCAAAATCTAAAAAACAAAACAAAAGAAACCTATATTTTCCTATTTATTATCTACCTGGACCATATGATCTACCTACCAGACCATGTTACCATACTATGAATAAGATTACTCGATGATCTAGATTTTGGTTACCATGTTCCTAAATATGTAGGATTTATGCTATAAAATTTGTTCATCGTCGAGGATAATGTTTTATCAATAAAACTAGAGTCAGATCCTCACATAATCCTTCCCTAAAATGTTTGTCACACATAACCCATCATCTATGAATCTCAAATACCACAAGTTGTCGAAGAAAAAAAATGAAACAAAAATCATATTCAAATAAAGAAACTACAAAAATCAGATTCAGATAAAGAAACCACGAGGAACCTTTAGTCAAATAAACAAAAGGGGATTAAAAGAACAAGACAAACCTCTAACCCGAGCCATAGTTTGAAAGTGGAAGCCATGGTCATTCTGCAGTAGGGAAACAATAACCCACAATAGAGAACCCTTGAGTTTGAAGAAAACTAGACATCCACAATCCCAATACCCTCAAAATGTGAAGAGCCACTAAGGTATGTTATTATAATATTCAAGAATATGGTTATTTAGACTTCAGAGATTGCAAAGTACAAGCGATCCTTCAATTTTATTAATTGGATTCGGAATAACTTGATAATTGATTTAGGTGTATGGATTATTCTTTAATAGAACTGGTCAACGACCTCGATAAAGGACATTTATATTGGCACTTGTAATTACTCTTTCCACTTCATTCCTCCCTTCGAAAGCAGTGGCAATGAAATGGGATAATGGCTAGACCCCTAAGAAGACATTTATAATGGCCCTTTTGATTATTATCGAGAATTCAGTCCTTAGAAACAGAGGCAATAAAATGATATAATGGTTAATGAATGAGAGACTTTATAGAGCAATATGTGGGGTTGTGTCATGATCTAGTAGTGACAATACTTTAGGCGTCAACAATTTTGCAGTAGCAAGAAAAATATGAAAGAGAGTAGTAAGATGGAAATGGTAGCATAAGCATGGAAGAGATTAACCTGAGGCTTGTTAATTCAAATTCTAGCAACATTACTTATGAAAAGAATTATGAAATTTCATGGAGTGAGTAAAAGTTGGAAATAAATGTTTCAGTCATGGGATTTCAGAAAGTTAATATCCACCTTAGAGGTTTCTTCTACAGTTTGCAGCCATAGACCCAAAAAACTAATCATGATTCTTGATCAAATTTGAACCTGTCCAAGCCTTAAATCATTTCCTTAAATCCTTAAATGATTGATATTTTAAATATACTACAAAATGTATAAAATTAATATAGACAACCTATTTACATAGCCACCCTTCTTTTTAACATGGTTATTAATTCTCCCCTTCCATTAATTTTAGATTTAAATTCTTTTTTGAAAGCCAGATCTTGAGTAAACTTTTATGAAGGCTAGATTTTGAGTAACACTTCTTTGATGGACCAAAACCCTTTAGAAGGGCCAGGACGTGTTCAAATTTGAAAATTGTGAATCCTAATCATTTATTCATAATTATTTCTCCAAATTTGTTGTTTACTAACATAAGATTTTGAAAGTTGTGAATCCTAATCATTTATTTGTAATTATTTCTCCAAATTTGTTGTTTACTAACATAAGATTTTTTAATTTGTAATGTAATCATGATGCTTACTCAGTAACTTAGTGCATATGATTTGAGATGAGTGAAACATAAATATACACAGTATTGTTTTCGTATGTCTTATTGAAATATGTCCCAGATGTAGTTTTAATGGAAATGCATCAGTGTGCAGGTCAAAGTTTAAAACTCACAATCATGCTTATGGACTCATAACTCTTTCCATCGTGACAATAATCTCTTTTTTTAGTAGAAAGATCAATCAAAAAATTATATTAATTATAATTTTTTACATCTTTATCGAAATGTGGAAAGACTGATACATATCATTACTAGTCCTTCTCCACAAAAAAACCTCCAATACTTTTAGACCTATCTCTATCAATCTGTGACTGATAATGAAAGGGATGTTGCAAAAATTACAAGACTTCTTTGACCAATCGAAATAGAAAAAACAAAACTGATCGATGTTCATTCCTTTGTCGAGAAAATTAAAAAAAAAATTCACACAAAGGAGATACAAAATTAGAACAGATTTATATGAATAGTTGGATCCTCACTTTCTCTGTTCCAAGTGAAGTATGTAATTTTACCTTTCGGTGAAGAAAGTGCTCTCTTAGAAAGCAAATCCGCCTCCTTATTAGATTCTCTATAAATATGTTGGAAATTTATACCATGAAAGGCTGTCATCTTCTCTCTTATTCTAGTCTTCTATGCTTCTACATTGATGTCTTGAAGGTTCCCTTTTGCATTTAGCCAATCAATAATCACTTTGGAATCCCCCATAACCTGCAGATTTTTAATTTCCAGAATACCTGCTATCGTGAGTGATGCCCAAGCTCCCATTAATTATACTTCTGTGTTTGTCCCTGCACCACAGTTTAAATACCATTTGTAATCTGGAGCCTCAATGCATTTTAGTGTGCCTCCTGCCCCACATCTGGCCCCTCTTGCCTTTGTTGCCCCATAAAAAAAGTCAATGTATACCCTTGAATTATGAAAAAAAGGATGTAATCCCTTTGTATTGCTATCTCAATATTTTTTGGTGAGTGCTCCAAGGATCTTTAAAGCCACAGTGGTTACCGAAGGTTGCTTACCTTTGAAAATGACCGAGTTGACAATAATCTCTTATTACGACTTCCTGTGCATATAGAGACTTAAATTAAAAATCCTTGTGTTCACTCCTTATCCGTTGGGTTTGAATATAGTTATGGACTCAAATTCCATATCTCAAGATAAACTCGTTGCCTATGTATACCATATATCGAATAATTTTACTTTGTCTCTTGATTTATATCCACGATCGATCCTACGGTGAAAGGGATCAAAAATAATTTTCTAGGATTTTGAGACTTAGAACTCTCTATGTTATTCATTGATTGTACCATTCTTGCAAATGATTTAAGTTTTATACCCCTTCTTATTTAAAAAAATAATAATCTAAGCAGTACACTCGAGAATACCTCTTGGATTCCACTATGGGGACACTAGCACACCAAGAACTCTCCAATGTGTATTTGATTTGGCAATGGTGACCAAAATTAGAAACTCATCCAATCCAATCCATTTTATGGAGAAAACAAGCAACATACATGTCCATACATGTATAGGTAATGTGTTATGTTACCTCTTTGCTTAGGTTTCACTTAGGTTTTGTTTGTTGTTGATGCAGGAGTTTAGTTCCCAAAGATAACACTATTGAGCAGGCCTTCAAGGGTCTTGAAATTTACCAATTTCAAAGGGAGTGGGTTCCCTCTATGAAATTATTGTATTTTTTTCCTAAGTTTTTAAATAGGTTCTAAAAGGTTTTAGATAAGATGATTTTGGTTAGAAGATATATCATGTGTCATGTAATGTAAGAAAATATGCTTTTAGTAGATTTCGAGAATTAGAAGGGATATTAGAAATATGAGTTTTCCTTTTGCAAGTCATTAGTTGAGGATATTTAGGCTCTGAAGTGATTGGGAAGTTATCTTCCTTGTATATATATTGTAAGCCTTCAGGCATAAGAGAGGAGGTGCCCATGGCCAAGGAAGCGCCCAAGTTGTGTAAAATCATGCCAATCGAGAGAAGGGTTGAAATCGTAGTACAAATGGAGGAATCTACAAGGTCAAATGTAATTTGAATGTGTCTCATTTTGTAATATTGAATGAAAGCTAAGTTTGTTTTAATACCGGTCTACAATCAATCCAGAGGAGAGCATTCATCAAGAGGTCAGGATTTCAAGAAAACAAGATCTGATCGTTGATCATTGTAAGAGATCAATGAACGAAAATGAAGGGTAATCAAACCATCGTTAAATCCCTCAAAAATACCATCCTTGAAGTTCCTAGTAGCTTTATATTATGGTGGGACAGTATATGATTGATATAAATTCAATCGGACGATTAGTTGGACAAGTATTCCTGGTGTTTGGTGGTCGGTTAAACTTGAATGGACTCATGATTACATGAGGATTTATGAAGGAGGATTCTCGCCCCCCAGTGGCATATTAAACTAGACTGAAGTAAACATTTAAAAGTGCATTGTTAAAAAATGTGGGGCCTGGTGGCCTAGTGATCAGTGGAAAATATTTTATTTCCCTAGTGGTCTGGTGGTCGGTTAATAGTAGTATAAAATGACAAGAACTCAATCTGATTAAGAGTAGAGATTTATGAAAGGGATAAGAAGGTTGAGGTCGATCTGATTGCATAATTTTTGGTATTAGAGCACGATTATCTTGTGGTTAGCGAAGTGGTTACAGTGAAAGGAAAATAGTTCTAGCAAGAGAGAACTGGGTAAAACTGTGATATTGGAAGAGGTCGCAAAGACAAATCAGGTAAGGTCTGAATGATGATCATATTTTAGTGTTGTAACTCTGGTAGCATGTTTTGTTTGTATAGGTAGTAGCAATATATAAGGAGTTATTTTTGGTAGAAACTCTACAACTAGTGAAGCTGGAGAAGCAGGCAAATCTCTCGAGAGAAGATGAGTGTAAGTATAGAATCCTAGAAGAGAAAAGTATGCTCAGAAGGTTCTAAAGGAAGAGAACCGAAGAGATACCAAAAGGAAAAGTTCAAGAGAGATCTTGGTGAGGTATTTTGTAACAAGGTGAAATAGACTTGTTATTGTAGAGGCTTGGTTGCAACTCACAATGAGTACAAAGAAAATTAGAGAGAAAGAGATGGATATGAATTTGGATAGTCGTGTAAAGGGTTCAACAAGAGGATAATTCCATAGAAAGAAGAAAGCAAATGTCAAAGAGTTTGACATAGAGATGACTCAATTAAAGGAAAGATTGAGTGTGTTGAAAGAGTTGCTACTGGAAAATGCAGAAGACTAGAGCTATGGATGGAAGCTAAGGAGAAGGGTCAAGTGGAATTTTGTGAAATTATTTGTCAGAAAATTGAAGCATAGGATGGATGTTTGGTCAAATATAGAAGAGAGACTCAGTAGAACCGAGTATGGACATAAGTCTTTGGAAGAAAAAAAAAGCAATTCACATTTGTGAACCAAAGCAAGGATCAATCCTTGGAAAGGATGAAGATGTTGATGAGAGACCTGTTGAGAGTCTCATGACATGTTTGGGAAGTTCAGATCAACATAAGGAGATAATTCCAGAAGAAGCAAATGAGACCCAAAGGTCTCATGGATTTGAAAACTAATTGTTTGTGTGTTATTGTAGGTTATGCAAGTGATGAAGATAAGAAGCCACTAGAAGTTGTCATTAAGAAATAGGAAGATGAAGGATTTTCTCATAAGGGAATGGAAGAGAGATAGACCCAGAAATAAATCATAAGAGAGGAAGAGACAACACTATTTCATAAAAGTAGTCAAATAAGGAACTATACACAGTCAAAGAATGCAAATGTTGAAGGACAAGTGTAGGAACTTGTTGTAAAAATGAACATGACAAGATTGGCTTATGAATATAG
>JASDQU010882654.1:29712-42209 GCA_032191745.1 Picea mariana
ATGAGTATATAATAATGAAAATAATATCATGCAACACATTAAAATATGTACATATCTCAAATATATATCTCAATCTAACTAATCCCAAACAAATGTTAAGAATTGAATTACTAAGATGAGTAAACAGTCAATCTTATAACTCCCTAAAGGTAAAGATATGGGGCATTACAGTGATCGTCACCACAAATGATACACGGGAATTGCAGTTTCCATTGTGGTTGCTTTTCGGTAGCAGGTGTATGAGCTTGATTTTTTGGTTGTTCATTGTTATTTGTATTTTTTGATTTATTTTTTGTCTTCTTCTTACCTCTGTATTGTTGTGAAGGGGCAGATTGAACTACATTCACCTCAGAGATCTGATTTTGGGGGGAGGTAGAGTAGAGTGTGGTCAACTGGGAAGTAGATTGAGTTTTGACGGAATCGATAACACCGTTTGCATGAGATGAGGATGATGGCTTGGATGGATTGGTATTATCTCGAGTAGCATTTAGAAGAAAATCATACAAAGTACTAGATTGTGAATAAACCAAATCTAAGTACTGAGCCCGAGAAATGGTTTCTTCCTCGGTGATTGTGCCACCCATAGTGACATCGCGAGCGATCAGGAGTAAAAGTGATTTAGTAAACCATTCTGCCAATAATATGTCAGGAATGATTACCTTGATCATCCTTCTTCGTCATCTCCACTCATGAATATGGTCAGAGATATGCACGAAGTCAGTTTGACGAAGGGAGGTCAAGAGTTCAGTACCCATCTCATAGAGAATAGGTAGTTGAAAGTGCGTGAGGAAAGACATGGCAAGGGAATTGAAATCATGAAAAGAAGCACGTGTTAGTTGAATATACCACTTTGTTGTTGATCCCGTAAGTGTTCGCTGGAAAAGACACAAACGTATAGAATCATCCATGAGGGAGTTTGATGAACAACACAAATGGAAAGTCATCACATGGTTGTTTGGATATTCGCCAAATTGTTCGTCAAATTTTGGAATATCAGAAGGAAGTTTAGCGGGAATAACTGGCCAAATTGGTGGGTTCTGAGCATTATAAGTCAGGTGATTTTCTTTCCCATAAAGAGGATGAACATTGTTCCCTTGAGGAGGGTATTGAGTAGATCCCAGAGGCAGATACACATTTGACCCATGGGGAGGATAATCATGTTGTCCTTAAGGACTCCAGGTGGTGTTTGGGATGTCACCCAGATAAGGTTGTCCATAAAACAGTCTAGAAGGAACGGGATTTGATACTCCTCCTTATGGGTTATGATATGAGTGCCCCCCAACATGGGGTTGGGTAAAAGTGCCTCCTAAAGATACTCCCCAAGATTCTGAACGGTTTCCAGCAAATGAAGGTTTCCCCCCTGCAAGCGGTGGATTAACGATTGGGGTATGACTAGCAAAGGGAGGTTACCCTTTAGGAGCATGAAAAGGGGGTTGTCCCCTGGGAGGGGTAGGCCCACCATATAATGGTGGTCCTCTAGGAAGGAAAGGTCCACTAGATGGTGGTTTCCCTCTAGTCAATTGTATCTAGCTAGAAAGGTTCTGCATTCTCTGGTGCAAAGATGTCCTGGCAGGATCGTGCGGAACATGTGGAGTAGTAGAGTGAAAGTTTGTAAAAGTGGGGTTAGGGATCGAAGTGCCTTGGGAATGAGTAGAGATGATGAGTCCAGCATTAGGATAGACTTGTGTTGACACAATAGTAGGGTTAATGACCTGATCGATGGGGTGATTCATAAGTTTACCAGATGGTCCACTTTCAACAGGAGGGTCATGAGGATTAAAGGGTTGTCGAAAGGACTCAAAATTCTCATAGAGATCGCATCTTGATGAAGTCCTTCATATAGAATGAGCAGGTGTGGGATTTGTATCTACTGCAGTGGTAGGAAAAACAGGAGTCCTATACTCATCATCGAAGGTTGGTTCTATGGATCCCATATATGTCTCGGTAAAAGCTCTCGTAGGTAATTATGGGACCTCTTCATCTATGACGTTCCCAAGGGAGTCTAAAGGAAGAAAAAGTGGTTCGAGAGGGGTTACCGAAATATATGTAGTGTGAGGAGTGGGATTCTCAACCGTAACCAAAGAACCTTCTGAGTTATCTAATGGAGGAGCAACAACACTTCCAACGTCAGATTGATTTTCTACCTCTCCATGGTAGTTGTCTTCTAGAGGGTTAGGAGGTAAGGGTTGGTAGCCTTCCATAGGTATCCCCTGCATCCTACATGATCGAAAAAGACCCTTATCATCTACAGGATCAATTTTGGATAATAACAATACACAGTAAAAATCTAGGGCCAACTAACAAAAAGAAACAGCATACGCTAATAAAATCTAGGAATCAAAACCAAGAAAAAAAACTTCTCTAGATGATCGTACTAGTTGGTGATGAAATCCAACGTCATGTGATCACATCAAGAAGGGGCTAGGATATGGTGGAACAGTTAAAATGGTGACCTACTTAACGGACTTTCACCTTGGTGCAAGCTTCCACGCAATAATTGTGGATTTACCCTCCAAGGAGCCCGAGTGAGTTTGACCAATGTCTGTCCCAGGTACAGTGAGACTTCCCTTCACTGTCACCTCGTGTAAGTACCTAAGTATTATAGCAACTACAGACACCAACTCGCAGTCAGCCCCTGGGCAGGTACATTCGATAGTCCGATCTGAACGTATGGGAAAGATAACAAGTTTGAAATCAACTCGATAGGCTCCCACACATAATCGTGGGTATACCTTCAAGTGACCCCCAATATACGATCCAACCACTACAAACAGTTGAACCACAGAGGGATAATCTTTGTAACTCACCCGAATGCGACCTCGTGTGTAACCCTTGTGTGAGAGGGGGATCCCAGAAATCCTATACGACAATTGGATTTGACTCTCCCTATCTCAGAATTCTAATGTTCATTTTGAAAAATTTGGAGAGTTGTACTCACAGCCTTATCCAAAGTGCTAATCCTAGTCTAATGTTGGTGGAAGATCCTAAAAACAAAAATGTT
Source organism: Picea mariana (assembly GCA_032191745.1). Classification (NCBI taxonomy): domain Eukaryota; kingdom Viridiplantae; phylum Streptophyta; class Pinopsida; order Pinales; family Pinaceae; genus Picea; species Picea mariana. The sequence continues at coordinate 32,714 of JASDQU010882654.1, forward strand.
CTAGATAATTTTTAATTAGCATTGATTTTATGGTTGTTCTTTACTCAAAGGGTGTATGACAATGAAACTGATTGTACGATGACTCAATTCCCAAAAATGCACAATAATATGATAAGTAATCATTTCTTTCGATGAATGGATATTTAAGAGAAAGAGAGAAAGTTGTTTTCACTATCAAACACTAATATGCAATGTCCTCAATCAATTTGTCTCTCACTCAAATCCGATGGAATGCTAAAAATTTCAAAAATGCCTTCTAATATCCAAATCAATCACTAAAATATGTCCTTTTTCTTATATGTAAATGATAATCAGATGCAAGACTTCTAAATGTCAATCAGACTTCAAGATTAAAAAATCAGAAGAAAACTTCACATAAAACAAAAAATACACTCTCGTCATGAAATAGACAAGAAAGAAAAGATAACCAAATTGAAAACAAGAACCAAAAACCTCAAACAAAAGAGAAATGATGGAAATTTGACCTCAAAGATCAAATGAAAAGTTCACAGACCTTTGGATTTCCTCACAAAAATTTTCACTCAATCAGATAAAGGAGAAGAAAACAACGAGTTAACTCTAGGTCAACTGAGACAAAGAGTTATTGCAAAGCAAGGATAAATGTCAAAAATCCAAGAAAGAGATGAAGAAAGAGAAGGAGAAAGATATGTACCTTATATCGACATTTGTCCATGCAAATTCCTGGCTAAGCTTTGATCCTGAGCTCCCTGATAGGTCCTGTAGAACAAACAAAGATACAAAAGACTTCCTACTCTATTGAGATTAGCTCAAACATAGATCCATCTACTGCAGACAAACTCATATGGAACAAGTACAAGTTTGAAAGAAACAGGAAAGGCATTGATTATTAATGAGAACAAGTAAAGATACCTACAATCCTTTGAATGAAGGTGCAACAACTTCTTCCAGTTCTCCTTGTCCAACCCCTTTGATCAAGTAATCTCCATTGATTGATTTGATGGCATCTCACTCATGAGATCACAAGTTTGATGTAATTCCCAATCTCCATTGTGTCTTTCACCATGAGAAGGCCTCTTTATATAACCTTGGAGAGGTCCAACCACTTGAGAGATATTTGGGATAAGTTGAGGATTGCTCTCCTTTAGTTGAGGGTCTCCCCTAAGATCATGCCTTGACCATCTATTTGAATCCAACTACCTTCAGGAATTGAGGGATTCTTCCCTTATTTGCCTCAACAAACCCAGAATTTGCCAAAAATAGGGTAGCGCTCACCCAAAAGGGTGCACAGGGTGCTCAAGCACTCCCCCAAAGAGGCTCAGGGAGCACCAGCACTCCCTGACAGTGGGTAGGGGAGCGCTCCTCTCCAAAATCCATTTTTTTGTGGTTTTCCCAATGTCAAAAGGCTTGTACTTCCTGTCAAGTGATTTCTCTTCTTCCAAACTAACCTTTGAGGTGTCTTAAGTGTCTTCATGATGTCGTTAGAGGCACGACATATGCAAGATGGAAGTATGATGCTTATGACACTTGCAACACTTGTGTTCAAGATGCGACAACACTTGTGGTCATGATGTCGTTAGAGGCACGACATATGCAAGATGGAAGTATGATGCTTATGACACTTGCAACACTTGTGGTCAAGATGCGACACTTGCGGACAAGATACGACACTTACAACACTCGTGATGACAACACTTGCGACACTATCGAAGTGAGTAATTTTGAGGTGTAACAGAGCAATTGGGTAGGTTTTATCGTCGATCATCGATCCTTGATACTTTTCGACGTCGACATTTTAGGATCGGTTTTTAGAACGTGTAGCTTAAAGAAAGTCCCAATTTCGATTGACACAAGTAAATGAAGATGTCGGTCTCGAGTGCCACGTGTCTTTATCATGTAAGCGTGTTGTATGGACTAGTTTTGTCTCAAGTTGTCTTAAGGTTTCATGTGTCATAGTAACACCTCCAGGTCATCCTTGCCACGTCTGCTTTTTACTGAAATATTGTGCGGCATCAAAGCTTTTGCAACAAGATATCACTGAAAATTGTTCAAAGAAGAACCCCGAGCCCCGACTCACCAGCTAGACTAGCAAAACGATGGGATGTTTTCAGCATAAGATACAATCAGATTATGACATTTAATAGACCATTTAATGCTTCATCCAGCATTTGTTTCTACCTCATGTGCCAATTTAACAACAACAATTTGAAATCGCTGATAGGCCATGTTACAACCTGTGTCGTCAACCCATGATCCAATTTAAATTTAAATCTCTTTGAAGATCTAGTGGCAAATTTAATAAAACTACACTCATAACCCGAATTGAATGGATGATGCGACAAAGTAAGTTCATCCATGTTTAAATATATAGAATGGTTTTGAACAATTTCATTATGCGCACAAGTTTGAATTCCAGAGAATCTGAAGAAGCAAAGAAACTGTCTCGAGACTGTGTTGATCCTCAGATTATCAAAAACAGGTTAAACAAGTTGCAGAGGAATGTGTTCAAGTTTTTCAATTCAACGATCATTATTTATATATGCATTTGTTTTCTTACATAGTCTCTAACAATTTCTAGCTACAAGTAAAATTTCATCGAGAAATCCAACCATCATATGCTTGTCGAGAGAACCCAAGCTAAAGGAAGATGAAACAGGTGAAGGTTCTTCTCTTGGTACTGCGAGGAAGTTGGAGCACACTCCCAAGGCAAAGTCAGTCATAAAAACCTCAAAAAAGAAATCTTGTGTCCAACCTCTGGTCTTCGGTGATACAGAAGCAAGCACTGGATCCAAATTAATGCTCCCACAGTGGGGGGGCCTTTTCAACACAATCAGCTGGGAGGAGTACCCAAAGTATATCCTAGAAAATGACCTGGATGTAAGGGCGCTCGATAACCAGGTGTTCCCAAACATTCGATGGTCATATTTTAACATGGTATCCATAAGAACCCCGGTTTCCCCTTGAATAGAAGTTTTAAAGTGGCTAATCGACCACATAGATGCATAGAAGTGCTTGGTCAACAATGAGAATGGAGGGTGTGTCAGAGTTTTCCTCTAGACAGAAGTCAAAAAGTACTACAAACTCAGAGACCTAGAGGAGCGGCTAAACAAAAACTTCCTGGTAAAGTTCTATGAATTCCATGACACCAGCGGATTGATGGCCTCATGGTGGAAGGAGGACAAAAATTTTACAAACTGGAGCAATGGATGGTATGGTACAATCAACCTAAGGGAGCCATACATATACTTGATGTCTCTCATCTGCCGACTATATGGAGAGAAGGACTACTCCAATTTTTCAGAAGCATGGATTCCCTTGGCATACACAGTGGTGATCTCCGGAAGAAGCTTCAACTGGGGAGCGATAATTTCAAAACAATTGAGAATATGTGTACAATAGGATCATACATCAAAAGAAGGGGAAGAACCCTCTTTCCATATGGCCTTGTACTTACTCGATGTTATTTGTGTGAGAAATGTATTTGTCAACATGAATTTAAGCTGGCATGTTGTAGAGCTCCATGTCCATGTTTATTTCAGCATACTATGGGAGAACAAGTACAAAAACTCCTACGCACTCATTTGCGATGAATTCATCGCTCGTATTCATTTTATTATATTTAAAAAGGAATGCCCTAGATTATCTGTAGCATCCAAGAAAATGGTAGCGAAGGTAGCCCATTGGTATTTGGATGAACGATCAACCTATATCAGGGTGTTGAGGGCCACCAGAGCGCCACATATACTACCCACTCACATCCCAGACTAACTCATTGTGGGATAAATCTTCTATCAGACTATCCTGCAGGGCTATAATGCAACACTATTCAAGGACAAGAAGTGAGCTTTCATACCCTACAGTTTCCATGTGGGGTTTTATTTGGTAAAGAACACTAGTCAAGTAAAAAATGAAGGGATGCGCTAACTTGAATTCAAGTTCCCAACAGGCCTATTCTGCAAGAACGACCCTAAGGGCATGGTCCTCCAACACGCTTCACAGGTATCATCATGTTGGCCATACATGCATGATAAATTTGAGGATGAAATTTTCAGAGAGTGTGCTCAACACTGGGAGGAGGTAGTATAGAGAATTTCCAACCCAAACATGACTAGGTTCAAGGCTATGATCATGGATGAAAAAGTGGAGACAATAGAGCAGTCGACTCAAGAGGCACTCAAAGTTCAGGAAGAGATCAGAGCGGAAGAGACTACAGAGGCACAAAGAAGAGGTTTTCTCTTGCTAAAAGGAGTGCAGAGAATCATTGACCAGTTACACAATGATTTTGACCTCGTAGAGATGTCAAGGATCCATGTTGATGACCCAATTACAAGTAGAGGAGATCCAAGTGGATTAGAGCCAATACAACTTGAAGAAATCATCGGGCCACAAAACCATGAAGTTCCATCACCGCATATCAGATCACTAGGGGAAATTTCAACCCATCCTCAAATATCAAGGACACCAGGTAGGAAAATTGTACCAAACCCCTTTTTTGACTTGATAACCATCTATAATGATGAAGATAGTTTAGAGGTTTCCCTTGTGACTCAATTGCAGATTACAGAGGAAAGGAAACCTGAGAAAGCATCTACCCCAAGTCTCGATGCTTCAATTCAAAACCTTCCGCAGAGCGACCATGATGTCGAAAGTGTCTTGGACACTGAGCTACTCGACTTGTCAAGAAACCCAATAAGAAGCTCGAGGGATGAGATAGGATAGGGTAGCTAGAAAGAGGAAATTCCACAACAAGAAATCAAGATTTCGATAGTTGATTACCAAGTAAGTATTGAACCTACCCCTAGTTCTTCAGTTTTGTCCGATACCTTATCAGTCGATGAGAAAAAAATGAAAGTCGAGCCATTGTGACATATGGAAGAAGTTCATGAACCCATCCTCGAACATATACACACAATCAGGAGCCTGGGAAATACTATAAATTTGGGAGAGCAACAAATCCCTGAACCTGTGGATGAGGTAGTTGATATACAAGCAATCTTCTATGACTGAAAGAGAAAAGTCATCATGAAGAGAACCACTAGGAAGAGGAGGCTTACATTTGATAATTTGAATCTCATCACCACAGAGAAAAATATGCTCATCACATAACATGCTAAGACGTCTGAGCTTATCGACGTAGGGATGGCTATCATAGGTGCCACCTTGGATAAAGAAAGAAGAGATGAAAAGAAGTTGGTCGTTGCACTTAAGGAGTTGGAGTATATGCGCCATTTGGAAAAATACTATCAGGACTCCACAAAGTCCATAGTGTTTTTGAGAAGTGAGTTTCAATATTCCTATGACAAATTAACAAATGAACGACACCTTTTCATTGAAGGTATAGCTGATTTCCAAGAAGACACCCTTATGGAACTAGCAACCTGCAAGGACATGGAAAGGTTGTATGAGAAGGCTCACCAAGCAGTAGAAAGGATCGATTACATCAGCGCAATTCAAAAGGGTCGAGACGTCGAATATCATGACATTTGGGTGTTGAGGGAGAGCAACATAGATTGTATTAGGAAAGCGACTGAATACTAGGTGAAAATGGCCCACGAACCTCAGCGGGAGATTCAGAAGAAATGGGGCGATTGTGAAAAGAGATGGGAAAAGATTAATCGGGAGATGAAATACATTGACCTCCCAGAATTAGGCTCACCCGAGAACTTTGTTGACCTGCATGACATAGTCAAGAAATATGCAGAAAAAGACTCGGCATGGACAACAGAGATAGAAAAGGTGGCTAGCATGGCATGAGGTCAAGTACAACAGTTCATGGAGCGTCTGATTAAGGCTTGAGCATTTCTGCAGTAGTTAAGTTTCAAAATTGTCAAGTACTGAGCATGCGCAGCAGAAGTGAAATAAATTCTTTCAGCCCCAATGGACCAGCACAGGTTCCTATATGCCAACACATGCAAGGAACTCTTTGTCAAATGGTCAGAGTATGAGAAGAGGCATCCACTTCAGTAAAACTATTTGATGATTCTTATAAGATAGAGAGATGAAAGTGCCATGTGGTGATATTTTTTTTTACTTATCTTGCACTGGTAGTAGCTATTTTTAGTTAATGATTCATTATAAATAAGAGGATTCACCTTTTAGCAAGGTTCGATGGTATTTTGCAAAGACCCTCATTTTTGGAATTGTAAAGAACTATTTAGGAACTACCTTAATTGAGAACTCATGTTTAGGACCGGAGACAAACTTCTATTTTTTTTCATCAAAGGTGTTGTATGATTGGATGTGAGGAGGAATTACTTCCAACTTTATTTCATGAATGGATGTTGTAATGAGTAAGAGTTTATGAATCTATTGATAAGTTAGTTGTTTCGATATTTTTTGTAGTTCTTGTCTTTAATGAATCGATATTTTTTGTAGTTTTTGTAGTTGTTGTCTAAGATGATGAAACAAAAGCATTGTGTTAATGTGTGATTAATGCAAGAGCTAAGGATTATTTTTCTTTCCATCATTTTATTGCATGTATGTTTTCTTTCGATAATTTTATCTCAGTCAATAATTGAAATACCAACAAGTTAATGTATTTGTACTAGGCTTGTCACATGTGTGAATATCTTTGTCTGCATGCTTGAGCACAAGGGTTATCCCAAGATCAACCCTCTTCAATAGTTAATATTCCCCCCTTTTACCAGCTGGATTATACCAGCACACATATTTTTATCAGACCCATCCAATAAAAGAAAATAAAAAAAAGAGAATTGTTGGATATTGCTTTATTTCCTTAAGTATCATGTATGAGTTTATTGACCCAGGGTTCATGTCTATTTGGGTTTCCAACAAATCCCCTAAAACTATCGACCCTCCTGGTAAACCAGAAGGAAACACAGCGCACGGGGTGCACTGCGCTGTCTCACCCGAGATAGTCTTAATGGGTGGCTACAATACTCATGTGTTTGCAGCCTAGGATTAAGTGCGAGAGATGAGGATGGTATACTGAAACTCTGTTATAACTTGTAAACACAATGTATTGTTATTTACGATTATGCACTAAATATACTAACCCATTCATTCATCATATCAATATTTACTTGAAGACAATAAAGAAACACATGCATTCAATCACATAACAAATATGTTACCGTGGTTCACCCCCTCCTAGGCTACATCCAGAAAGATCTGGATCTCCGCTCTTTTATTATAGTAGTTCTTCATTACAACACTATGCACTTTATAACTCTTCTCAGTTGGGTAAGATCTATATGACACGGACTAGACCTCACCAATCTCCTCGCCTTCGATCTAACCCTCAAGATCTATGATACAGCCCCCCCTACTCCCCGTAGGGCTGTGCAACCTTTCATTCTTGGATCTTCCAATTCTCGAGTCGAAAGACTCTTGGAACCCTAATATTCCCCCCTTTTACCAGCTGGATTATACCAGCACACATATTTTTATCAGACCCATCCAATAAAAGAAAATACAAAAAAGAGAATTGTTGGATATTGCTTTATTTCCTTAAGTATCATGTATGAGTTTATTGACCTAGGGTTCATGTCTATTTGGGTTTCCAACAAATCCCCTAAAACTATCGACCCTCCTTATCTACGAACCAGATTAGCTCTCCCTGAATCAACGATCAAGGTTCTCTTCGTAATTCTAAACTCTGGGAGTTTGAAATCTCAAACTCAACTTCCTTTCATACTCCAACCTTCCATAACTGGTGATATACAAACACCTTTCCCAAAATCAATGGTCCTTCCTTCACCTGGATGTTTCATAATTCAAGCTAGATCAACGATCCAACGACCCCTTCTCAATCGATGGTCGCAATTTACTTTAGTCTCTGAACTTCTGAGATCTCAAATCTTGAACCCTTTTCCCTCTCCTCAAATATGTGGAATCCTGCCACGTTTCCTCTTAGACCAGACGACCTAGGATTTCTTCAGGTCTTTACCTGAAATGATCAGGTCTTTGCCACATGTCCCTTCTGGATATGACCATCCAAAATCTCCTTTTGTGAATCAAGATTTCGCGACTTGCGACTTCCAAGTCACAACTTCCTTCACATCCCTAACTTCTGAAATTACGATATTTCAGAACACTCCAAATCTGACGGCTCGCGCTCCTCTGGATCTAATGGTCCAGATCTCATCGATACTTCGTGTATCAAGATTTTGCGTATTGAAGATTCTAAAGAATATTCACCTTTGTTCTCTCGATCCCTGAAATTTTGAAATTATTCCTATAGAATCAACGGTCCAGATATCTCCTCAATCAGCGGCTGAGATCTTTTCACGATTTCGCGTTTCACAAATTTCATGAATTTTCCCTTTGAATTCTTTGAGTTACAGGTCAGCGAAATGCTAATAGTTCGCCATGCGTCCCTTCCGATGGACAATTCTAATGATGTTGGGATTTCATGACTTTGCAAAAACCTCTCTCCTATGCAACTCCAAAGAGTTAAAACTCATGAATGTTCCTTTGGATCCAACGACTGTCGGTTCATGCGCTCAGGTCTGATGGTTGAGATCTGATTCCCATGTGCTCGTTCCTCCTCCACTTGAAAACAGATCTAACGGTCCAGGTTCTTCTCCACAACCGATTAGTTGGTTACTATCACTCCTCCTCCTAAGCTTTTGATATATCTTCGCCTGGAATATTTATCTGTTTTCAAAGGTTCCCAATATTTGTTCTCCCGCCAACTCTGCCTCTGGGATTTCGTCAACACTCGTGAAAACTATTATTTCTTTTTAGATTCTATCCTTAAAATGATTTCAATCTCCCACGCACACCTTGCATCCTTTGGATTTCGAATAACTCAGTTCAAAGTATTTTCTTGAAAAGAAAATGTTTCTCGCCCACCTGGCATTCTTTTGTGCTGACACTTCGAAGCTTGTTGGCTTCTTGACGTTGTGCACACCTTGCACCTGGTCTATTTTTCTCTGATTCTATATGAGCTTCTCTCTGAGTCAATCCGAGACTTAGTCGACGCACTCCTTACATTTGAGATGCACACCTTACATACAAGTATCATAAGAGAAAAAATTGAAACTCAACCAACTTCATCACGAACTCATATAGTTAATATCTTGAAAAATCATACATGAATGAACTAACTAAATCAAACACATAGAAATCAACATTCAATCAATCACACATAAGATGAACACAGTTCAAGGATTTGGGACAATTTCTGTATGTTCCATTCATTCATGAAAAACAAAAATACATAGTGTTTTTGCTACTCTATTTTGTTCTACTTATCTCTCTCTTCTGCCTCGTACATTCTCTCTTCTATTACAATGCAACAACGAAATATCTAAGGACTACTCCACGAGCTCTCTCGTCCTGTTCTGAAATCTATCATTTCAAATTCAAAGCTATTACCTACTCTATCCTATAACAATAACTACTATTTATTGCTAGATAGAGTCGACACTCCATATCTACATTTATTACAGTCCTTCAAGACTTTATAAACAAGTTACATTTTAAAATGTTGTTTACAAAAATATCTCAATAACCAATTAAATTATGAGTTAAATGCTTGACTTGAAACTCT
>JASDQU010882655.1:2115-34295 GCA_032191745.1 Picea mariana
CAAGGGAGTTCCACTGATGCCTCTGCATCCTCAAGGTCTGAAACTCTGCGCACTCAATGAAACTGAGTCAGCAGCACCTGTCTACATCAAAGTAGTAAAAACATCCTATCATATAACTTAACGCATCATAATGAAGGAAAAATTTTTATCATCATAAAAATCTAGATCACTTGCGAGCAAGTGTCCTCAAATAATAAGTTTGGTAAGTGCGCCAGAGCGGGATGTTACAATAGCTCAAGTTCTGAGGAGCAGGTACATCTACACAAATGGGTGAAGAATACTGGGCAGCCATAATAGAATGAAAGACTGAAGGGAATCTCAAGTAATTCATCTACTAAAGAATACACAAGTGACAATGGTATCAGTCACATACATATGCAGGCTGACCTTGTATAATTCACGTACATAAATGATCTATTGTGTAGAAGACCATGTATATGTGGTAAAGCCTTGAGAAAAAGGCTATGCACATGGATTGCAACTTGATGTGATGGTATTACACATTGTTGTAGGGTCTGACATTGTTTGTTGCAAGTTTTGACACTATTTGTTGCAGGTTTAAGTGTTCATCTATTGGATTGTGTAAAATAAAATCTCGATTGCATGACACTAACACATGAGTATGGATTGATGTTGATCTATTGGTGTACATGGCTGGTACATATTTGAGTTTCATTGATATATCTTATGATGGATTATTGGAAGCATATGTTGATATCATGGTGCATACATTTTTCATGTGGATTGGGATACATATTGGGACATATGGTTGGTGAGTTTGATAAGGTGATCATGTTGTACATCATTGTTGATCTATAGTTGATGCATGATTGGTACTTTTCTAGTACATTCGAATAGGCACCTACTAGAAGTTTGATTGGCACATGTTTTATGGAGGATTTGACATACATATATGGGATTCATCATTTTTTGGTATTGGTGCATGGTAGTGTACATGTTTGGTACACTAATAGATGACATATGCTTGATGATACTAAACCATTGGTACTACTTGATTAGCACAACAATTGGCACTTGTTTGAGATACATTATTGTGGCACTTGGTTCATGATGGAGACATATCATGAGTGATATGATACATTGTTTAGCATGTTAGTAGATGCACATGGTTGGCATATTGGTAGATGCACATGTTGGTATGCTGATAAAGGAATATGATTGATACATTCCATGGATGATATCTTTTGGCACATTGCATAATGTTGATGTACATAGGTGTTGTGCATGATGAACACACATTTTGTACAGGATGTACTTGGTTGATATTTTGCTCATGATTCTTTATTTCATTGTTGACATATATTTTTCTTCATGATTCTTGGTATCGCATGGTTTTGATGCATGAACATATCCAAGGATCGTTATATGGTAGAACAATGTTCATCTTGCAAAAAACATAGGGGAGACATACCCATAGGGGGAGTCATTGTTATACCTATGATTCTAGGAGGAGATATTTATTAGATGCATACATAGAAAAGAGCCCTATACTTGAAGAAAGAGAACATGAGCATAATTTCAGGGGGAGAAATGGTCACAGGGGGAGTATATTCGATGTATATTAAGCATTACTTTAGAGTGATATCCCTTGTTCAAAACGGTAAATATTATTCAAAGGAATATCAAAGGAATTCAGACAGGGGGACCAGCCCCAAGGAGAGTTCAAGCAAGGGGAGTAGCCCCAAGATAAGAATGGCCCTTTTCCATTGATGTCAAAGGAGGAGAGTTAATCACATTGATGTGATTGATATTTATTGATGGGGAGAGATAGTCACACTGACTATTAATTTAGGGCATGCATTATCTACATGTTGACATCAATAATTGGTAATTGGTGTTGACATCAATGTTGGTATTTACATCAATGACAAAGGGGGAGATTGTTGGATTATGTTGTCATTGATGCCAATGGTTTGATTGATTTATGTCATTGATTGATGTCAATTGATTGATTTATGTCAAAGGATTGATTGATTGATGATTGATGTAATATAATATGTATTTTCCTTGATGAGAATGCATAGATGAAGATGGATCAATGAGTTGTCATTGACATGATGAAGATAGATCAATGAGTTGTCATTGATACATGATGAAGATGGATCGATGTGGTTTCATTGGTATATGATGCATTGTTGGAAAAAGTATAGATGACTCATTATTGTCTTATCATGATTGATAAGGTGCACAAATGGATGAACTACAAAGTGGTCCCCTTATGGTGAAAGCCCTCACGAGAAGATGCTTTGCGGATTGAGTTATCATAGAAGAATGGTTGGAGGACCCATTCTCTCATTATTGTCTTATCATGATTGATAAGGTGCACAAATGGNGGATGAACTCCAAAGTGGTCCCCTTATGGTGAAATCCCTCACAGGAAGACGCTTTGTGGATTGAGTTATCCTAGAAGAATCGTTGGAGAACCCATGCTTGTATGTGGAGTAACGAGATGAAGATAAAGGGAATTTTTGGTGAAACTATACTATATGTATAGTTATTTTCATTCCATTTTCAGTGGTATGTAGAACGTCACATAACTCCTCACGGTTAAAGAGTTGTGGCCATGAGAAGTTGGAGACCCTGGGTTTTGATAATGGACCCAAGTTTGTTTGATAGGTAACAGTATGAGTTATGATATATTTTCAGACAATACTATTCTATATGAATAGTACATTTCATGCCATTTCTTGTGGTATGTGGAATGTCACATAACTCCTCATGGTTTGAGAGTTATGGCCTTAAAAAGTTGGAGGACCCTCACATGTCATCTAGAAACCCCAAAAGGTCAAAGTAGTCAAAGTGGCTTAAGGGATTTTAAAAGGTAAATAATAAGGTGAAGTGATGAGTGTACTATAATTCAAATTGAATAAAAAATAAATTATTTAAATAATAAATTTAATGGAGAAACTAGAAGTGGGTTAACCCTAAAATAACGAAAGTGGGGCCAAGTGACCTAGAAGATGTTTTTAAGGGAGCTACTTGGAGAGTATAAATAAGAGGAAAGGCTCTCTCATTTTAATCACACTTGAGAATATTGAATATATATATGTGTCTGAGGTAACCAAGGATATCTAAGATGAAATTATGAGGAAAGGTGAAGAAAAGAAGGCTGAAATGCAAGGAAGGATAAATTCTTTTGATGGTGCTTTCTAATGTATGTTATTTACAGGTCATCTCACCATTTTCACTATAAAAAATTTTCTATAATGATTTAGACTGTTAAATTTCCATTCCATTGAGAAAAAATACCCAAGTACCTATGGTAAAAAATTCAGCTTGTGGGTCGTTGTATTTTGGGAGTTACCCTCTGTGGAAAATAGGGTTTGTGGCTAGTCCCGAAACTAGTCAAAAACAGGTGTTTCAGGTAAAAACGTTATAACTTCTTCATAACTATCAAAATTCTTTGATACCACATGTTTTGGTTAGGGTACATGCTGTAGTATGTTGTGTAACAATTTCAGATCAATTCAATGAATATTTTGTGCGGTACATGCTCTACAAGGTCGCTCTCTAGAATAAGCTAGAACTCAGCAAGGTATGTCATTTTTTCTATAACGCATTTTCTGAGAGGTTCCAAGTAGTTCCACCTAGAGGAATTGAATAAAACACATTGAAGAACATTATGTATCAGTTTTAGATATTTATTCATTATACGTACAAAGTTATGATTATTTCAAGTTAGGGTTGTTGACTAATCCAAAACTAGTCATGGTTGAGACAAGTAGTTGATGAGTTGGGACATACATGAGGTGTGTAGTTGATGATGTTGGTACATATTGATGAGTCATTATTGATTATTATTTGATACATGATTGGTATATACTTGGTACATGATTATATGCACTTGTTTATGGTACAAGTTGATTATAGGTTGTTTGGCACATGTTGGTGCATGGTTGATGCACTTGTTTATGTTGACAGATTGATATCTATTGAGGATTGTTGCCTCATCTTAGTTGGTGCTGAGAATGTAAGATGAGTCTTTCATATAGAGATGGTGCTCTTGTAGAGTTGTACTCTATTCAATTGTTTATAAAAAACCCTTGGATTGAAGTTCATAATAAAAAGAAAAATTGTACATACATCTTGTGTTCTTTATGTTCCTTGTGGAGATGATTTGTTGATTATATGTTGTTGATATATGTTGTTGATATGTATTCACATCTAACTGATTATAAATGACAGCAATGAGTAATGAGAAAATGTTGAATTTTAACTAAGGATTTTTTGTGTAAGAGGGAAGTTTTGGGAAAAAGATCCCCACACTCATTCACCCCCGCCCCTCTAAGTGTGGTAGGTGTGTCCAACAATGCATCAATAGTTCCCATTTTATTGATAGATAGACCTATGGTATTATGATACACTTTATTTCGACACTTACATATTGTGAAACTTCGAGACGAAGTTTAAACCAAGAGGGGGTGTATCTAACATCCCGCTCTTCTGCACACTGAGTGAACTTATTCCTTGAGGACACTTTCTTGCAAGTGATACAGGTTATTATATCTATTGGTCATTTTGATTATGATTATGGGATATTATGGATTTGATGATAGGTTATTTCATTGAATTTACATAGACAGGTGTTATTGACTGGGTTCTACTGAGTGTGAAGGACTTTGGACATTGAGGATGCCGAGGCACTGATGGAACCCATTAGACTCCAGATTCAGTCAGGGAGTGGACTATTGGGGTTTGAATGTTGTTGATGTGACATATGTACATATGATTGGATGTCATGATGATTGATTATTATTGCTGGCATGATTCGTTGATGGATGCAGGATGAAAATAGCTTGTCGACCAGACTCAGATGTGAAGTAGAGGGGTCATGCAGGACAACCAGAGACTTTGAGAAAGAGGTGTGGCAACAATCCTGCCACAACCTACTAGCACACCCGTTGTATTAGCTTAAATATTACCTAATTATAGAATACCCATAATTCCATGAGGGTAGATTGTGCTAGTCTCTCATGATGATTCTAAGGGGTGCCAAATAAGGCAAGGGCCTTATTCCTTAGAGGCCCTTAGTATCCCACAAGATCACTTGGTGGAGTATTGACTGCAAGGTTTTTACATCTACCAAAGTCACTCAAGAGGCAAGTGTCACCCTTATAGCATGTAGTGTGTCTTGAAGGGAACGTCACGCAAAAAAAATGGAAAGAGGCGAATCACACCCTTGGAACACGTAGTGCATCCTGAAGGGCACATGGCGCAAGAAAAAACATAAAGAGGCGAGTGGCATCCTCGGAGCACATAGTGCATCCCTTCAGGATGNGCGAATCACACCCTTGGAACACGTAGTGCATCCTGAAGGGCACATGGCGCAAGAAAAACATAAAGAGGCGAGTGGCATCCTCGGAGCACATAGTGCATCCTGAAGGGAACGTCGTGATTTTAACGGGTAAGTGAATAAACCTAGTTGGCCTTAAAATGAATGATGTGATAAGTAAGGTTTAGAAAAAAAATTCCCTAATAAAAAAAAATGTCGCCCAACCTAGTGAAATTAAAACCTAGTTCTAAGTAGAACATGTGGTCACAAAAAAAAAAATTATAAATAAACATGTAACAAGAACAGGGTAAAAAATTCAAACTTATTTATTAAAGTCAAAATTATAATGGAAGATTAAATTTTTAAAAAGGGGTAATGGTTGTTTTTTAACTACACTTGATAAATTAATTTGTAATTAAAAAGGAAAAGGGGTAAATGGTTGTTTTATATATACTTGCTAAATTAATTTTTAATTAAAAAGGAAAAAGGATAAATGGTTGTTTTATCTACACTTTCTAAATTGATTTTTGGTTAAAAAGAAAAAAGGGGGAAACTTAAAAGAAATAGGAAACTTAAAGAAAAGGAAAACGTAATGAAAAATATGAAAGCCTACCTTAGTAAGGAATCTTGCCTTTGGAACTTTCTAATTACGAAATCAACTATGAATTAAGGCATAAGTCATATAAGAAGTGTAAGGGAATTTTGGGACACCGATGAGTGTTTTTAGGAATGATATTAGGTGGATGAGGGAAATAGGAATATTTAATTAATTAATAAAATTTATTTTCTTGTGCAACTAGGGCATCGGGCGACATGTGTATGGGGGAGGTTTCTCGAAATTAATTAATTGAAAAATAAATTTAATGAGAAATTGGGAAACTAATTACTTAAAAACTCTACAAAAAGGCTAGAGGAGGAGGAGTATAGATCTGATCTTTTTGCGTAACATTACACTGCTGAAATTTTACCTTCACTAAACTTTCTCTTGTGGGAGTTGGGATACCCAGCTCCGGTAACGATTTGTAGATCAACCTTGTGAGGCGAGTTGGGTGTTAGCATTCTCTGTTATTGTATGCATGGACCCTTTGCGGCTTGGGGTGCTCAGGGGAAAGAGTATTACCCCTAGCGTTGACTAGGAGGTATTGGTGAGGTCACATCAGTCGGCAAGCGGAAGTTGGATGGAGCGTGCACGGGACAACGAATTAGATCTTTGCATTTGGCTACTGTATGCATGTGTATATTTGTATTCAATGGTAGTTTATTCATTTTTCCTACACCTTAAGTAATGTACTTCTATTGTGTTAAAGATTATGTTATATTCAGGGTAATACTATCCAGAGATTTCATTTTATCTTTTCACAATTTGTCTCGATGAGCCTAGAGTTTTGATGAGAGAACTTAAAGTCATCCCATCCTTATGCTTGTTGTATTTGAATTGATTCCCCATGGAGAACCCAAACTCTAATTGCAATGACTTCTCTACCTTTGTTTTTATTGATTAATATGAAGAACGATTGTGTTTTTATATTATGTCCCTTATCCCTTAAGTTATTAGTCCATTCTTGAGCAGCCAACCAAGAGGTGAATTGATGGTCATCACTCTGTTGTTTAAATACTTATAGATTCAAATACCCGTTTCTTTCTTGTGCATGGATAATAAGTGAAGGATAAATTTCTCCCAACTTTCTATCCCTTATTTATCTCTATGTTTTTCGCTTATGATTAATTTGCAATATTTGTGCCTTCTTTGTGAATGAGTATCTCTATGTTTGATTTATTCATTTTTGAATGATTAATATCTGCGCCTTGGTTTGTCCCTTCACAACAATCCGCTGAGGGGGGTAGCAAATCTCTCCCTTCCTTGCTTCCTGATGGGATTGGGTTTTCACCAGATTTATATGGTACACACCTTTTAACAAGTGTAGCATCCATAGAGATAAATTTATTAGTATCCTCTCTATTACTCTTAATTTATAGATTTAAATTCTATGATAAACTGCGTTGAAGATAGCTTCACTATCAATGAACAATCCAACTAATTTCAACCTTAATTATATGATCTTTATGATATATTGAATTTCCATCTACCGATAATAGAGTTGATTAAACCCCTGTAGGATATTCAGTTTTCTAAAGTTGATTCATTGTTGAAACTTTCAGTTAAATTAATCTTTATGCTAATATCTCCTTCACTATCAATATATTGGTTTCCTGGAAATAACAGTTTTTTGCAGGTGATTTTTTTGCAGTCAGAGTTTTATAATGGATTAGAATTGCATAGGAATGGTGTTATCTTTCAACATTGTAGAAATAAATAGATCCTTAACTATACAATAATGAGACGATTCTTATGAATGAGTAATCTAGGATCGAATTGAAGGAATAAGAAGTCAAATTTTAAGGTAGTGCTAAAATGTCCTTCCTGTAGGAATTTAGTGTACGTGGTTGGGGGAGATACGATTGATGTTCTCCATAAACAAGTTTAACATGTGGCTCAAATCTTTGCTGGGTAACGACTTTAAAATGGTTTCTGAGTTATGTCCTTCCTCACGCGTTGTTTTTTAACCTATGGCTCAAATTTTTGCTGGATAACGATTTTGAAACGATTGCTGAGTTATGCCCTTCCTCATGCATTGTTGTTTAACCCGTGGCTCAAAATCTTTGCTGGGTAACGATTTTAAAATGGATCTTGTCTCAATACAGACAACGATTGTGTACATCTGTGTTTTCACACCAATAAAAATTTATATGTTAGACAACAAATTAATGGACTACATTGGTAATTTATATAAGTTAGATGACGTTTTTATATGTAATTTCAGTGTTTTTACAAGTGAAAGATAGAAAGTGTTTTTATATGTAGTGTCATCATTTTTACATGTGAAAGATAGACAGTGTTTTTATGTGTAATGTCAGTGTTTTCTTTTATGTGAATGATAGAATATGATAGACATCGTTCTTATATTAAATGAAAACATTTTTGGAATAGCGATATTATACTCTGTGTTTTTTAATATCTTATTAACTCAACTATTTCATGTATAGCGATACCATACCTTAAATAGACAACAATAGCGAATATTGTATTAACTCATCAAGGACATTTAAAAGATAAAAAAATTATATTTAAAAGACAACAAATATATTCATATAAGACAGTGAATTCATGTAGCTTTAGTTTTAAAAGATAGAGATATATACTTATCTCATATTTGGAATCGGGGATTAGTTACAATGAACTCTCTGTTGAATATAATTCTTTTTAATGTGTATTTAATAGTTTTTAACTCTCTTTGTGTTGAAAATTCAATGGTTCTTATTAGCCACATTATTCTTATTAACAGGTTTTAATAAGTTGCACAGTAGTAATGTTGCTTCATCTTAAATCGCTCCTTTGTAATAGGGGAAATAACAATGCATAACAATAATATTATGAGGATTCGATTATAATATTTTAGTAGCCTTGGCATTAACTTTATTGGTTCCATTCTAAATGATTTTTAGATAGGGGGAAAAGTCTAATAATGCATAGTTGTTTTAACTGGTGATTACTTTTACATTCTCCTAATAGTTTCAGTTTCAGGATGATTTAGTTAGGAGTAAGGCAATTACCCCTTCGGTTAGTTTAACAACCGCTTTTGCATTTAGATCATTGGTTTAAAGGTGTTTAATACGTTGATCACCTATAATAGTTTTTTCTTTACGTTACTCTTAATTGTTTTAATTACAAGTACTGGTATTACCACCTTATAAACGCCTCAAATGTTCTCCCAACAAGGAAGTAGATAAGGACCTATTGAATTATTGGTTGTTATTTTGTAAGCTTGTTGCAATGTTGGATTTTATGTTGGGATGAAGGGTTGGAAATATTCTGGTTGCGCATGGGTCCCTAGTGTGCTCATCGCACTATGGCAACATGATTTCTTGAGATTATATTGTTGTGTGCATGGATCAAGAAGCACTAACGATAACCTGGCTTAGGATTGTGCCACACCCGATGTGGTTGATGACTATTATTTTTATGGTGGTACTTGTTTTGTAACTTTGTGTTCTCTCTCACTCGCTGGGAAGGTTCTAGTTACTAGTCGTCGAAGTCGATGTGTCAGGTTGTTGATGTTGTCCTTTAGCTTGTAGGCATTGTCTTTCTTGTGTCGGGTAGGTAGTCGATTTTTTCTTCCTATTTATTATCGCATGTTTCGTCCAGTTGCATGATGTGCTAGTATGCTGGGTCGGTGTTGTTTGTTTCCTAAAAACTTAAGTTGTGTTCATCGTAAAATTGTGTTAATTAATTGTTGTTGTTGATTCCTTCCTTATTAAACAAAAAAATAGAATTAGAATTTAATAGAATTAGAATTTGTTGGTGACCTTCTACGAAAATGTAATGTGAATAGAGAGTAATCAGATTGACTTACTCTGGAACTGTAACGTGAATCAAGAGTTATTTTGTCTTATGGGGATATCAGATGACATAATATGTGTTCTTTTGTCTGTTGGGCATAGTCATGCCTATCTCATTCCATTCGAATGACAGGGAAAAATCTCCCCTTTGACGAACGATGATGGTAATCCTATAATATTGAATCGAGAAGTGACGAACGATGATGGTAATCCTATGATCAATATTAGAAGCATTATTACAAGAAAATACCTGGAAAAGATTAAAACTCAGGATCGTTCTCAAATCAAAGAGGTTCCATTGGCAAAACTTATTGTATCACTTGCATATGACGAAAGAAGTCAAGAACTTTTCATAGCTAATGAAAAATGAATTTGTTGTGTGTAGTCAAACAAATTTCTCTTTGATGATTTTTAGTTACCAGATGATCATATGATAACAGGTGTTCATGGTGAGGGTATGAGAGGATGGAGAACATTTTATTTGTAAAAACATTTACTTTTCTACGCAGTCATTTATTGTTAATAAAACATTATTGTTGCAAGCACGGCTTGCTAAAAAACATTATTTACAAGCTTGCCCGGGAAGATTCGGCGAGAAAACATAATGAAAATAGCTAAATCATTCCACCCAACTTCCTATTTTGCTATTTTAACTTTGATAAAAGTCAGGCCCATTTTATGAAATAATATTATACATATTCCCTAGACATGGTGGTGAGATAGAGGTGAAACCAAAGGCTGAGAGAGATTAAGTCACCACTGTCACATAAAATTAGTCGATCACCAGTCATTGATCGAAGCCAAGAAGGAGATAGAAAACTACGGAACTTAGACCCTTCGACGATTATTGGATACACGCGAGAAGCATGAAATACCAAATGATGAAATAGCGACCTGAATAATGAAATCGTGAAGTCCCATCGACTGTCCAATCTGATAGGAAGTTCAGGAGTAATGTGAGTCGTAGATCTGTAGTGGAAGGATGGAAAATTTTTGGGACTTTGAAACTTCACCACTGCGAGGACTACTCGGGACTAGGACAAGCCATGAAACGTCGAAGCTGTGAAGTGTCGAAGACATGAAGTGAAAAGTTGCAATCCATGAAATCACGTAGGTTGTGAGATCTAAGGCAGACAGTTGTGTACTCTCCACTTGGTTAATGACATGTATTATGACATGTGGTATGGGTGTCATGTGGGGACATGTTCACATGAATTCAATACATGTTGGACCTCAACACATTGCATTCATACCAAGGGTCCACATAACCATAGGTGACATCAACATGCAATGTCATCTCTGGGGTTATGGCCTCTAGGAATATCCAACATCTCTACCACTGAAAGTGTTGAAGGCCGAAGTCGTAAATTCATGCAAATTGCCAATCTAAGATTCTTTCAAGACTTTTCTCAACTCAAGTAGTGGAAGCATGGCATAATAACTTTGACAGGTATCACTCCAGGGGATTTGAACAACTTGAGAGTTGTAATATCCCAGATTCCTAGAGTGCCGAAGTCCTGAAATGAATAAGGACTATACATCCTGACGCTTGATTAAGTCATAGTTGTTGGGTTAATATGGTCAAAGGATAGCATAAGGGGAGGTTTTAACTGATGATAAGTGATCATTGTCACTCTATGACCCATTAAACATGGATTGGGATTATGTATTTTGTGCAAGTACGCATAGGATTCCAATTCTCATGTATTCTTTTCCTGTAAGTATACATGCCTGGTTTGTCTTGAGCTTGAGCACCAATTGTGACCGGGCCATCTTTAGGACAAAGAATTAGTTAGTGATAGTTTTCATATCTTGTCAACAGATTCATCCATGAAACTTCTATGTTTACTTCCAATTGTAGTTCCCTGGGGACTATGGTTGACTTGTATTGTGTGTCTCTTCTATGATAAGTTTTATTCTCCTTTCAAAGTATCACAACAATCGATGGCCATGAATTCAATCTATAATGGAGCTCAACCTGTGGGGAGGACACAAGTTGTAGTAGAAATTGACTTTATGATGTCTTGTCAAGTTGGTTTGAATCAACTAAGCCCGAGTCAATTGGAGTCGAGTCGACGTTTAGTCAAATTTGAAGGAATATCAATGTTATTTCATCGAGTCAATTCAACAGTCCCTAATAAGTTGTATAGCATTCCAATTAGAACTCCTTTCATAAAGACCATCGCAACTTTCACCATCTTGGATGTATCCTTTTGAAATAGAGTGTTCACCCCTGTATCACTCATATTGCTGATAGATATCAAGTTTCTTACCAAATACAGAATGTGTAGTACACCTGGAAGGGTTCTACTCCTCCCATCTTGTAGTATCATTCGAACTCTTCCTCATCCGATAATTTTGGTTGTATATTCGTCCCCCAATAACAGATCTCTTCCTTCATATCATTCATATTAACAAAACCATTCTCTATGTGGTGTCATATGATAGGATGCTCCTCAGTCGATCAACACAACATCTTGATTTGAGTGAGCATTAGTCGACACCAGGTACACATCGCCTCCTTTATTTGGAGTCATCTTTCTTTGAGTTGATTCATTTTTGTAAAGCCCAACTTTACCACATTTCCAACATCTCTTTGTTTAATGAACAATGAATTTATATCTACCCTTCGACTTGGGCTTTCTACTAGAGAATTTGCCTTTATCTCTGTCTATCGGTTGACCTCTCACCACTAATTCATCTTTGTTCGATCCTTCCATGTTCATCCTTCTCATTTATTATGATCGTATAGATGCAACCATGTCTCTTATAACTAATGTGGTTATATTACTCCCTATAACCATGACTAGTCTATCCCATGAGTTTGACAAAGAACATAATAGGATAATACATTTTTCCTCCTGGATGATTTTAATATCCACAAGAGATAACTATGTTATCATGGAATTAAACACATTTAAATGCTTAGTCACTGAAACTGTCTCACTCATCCTTAGTAGATACAATTTATTTCTAAGAAACAACTTATTTACTAGGTATTTCAATTGGTACAAGCTCCCCAACTTGTCCCACGGTTTCTTGATGAAAGTTTCACGTAAGAAAATCAACAATACATAATCTTTAAGACAAATTCAAATCGTACTCCTTGATCTTCTCTTGTGTTTCTCCCATTCTTTTGTCGACATACCTATCAGAATGGTACCTAGATAAATTGTTTTCCATTGTTCTCTATCTATAAGGAGATATTTTATTTTAACCTTCCAAAGCTCAAAAGTATGGCCATTGAATTTTTTAATCTCTATTCTCGAGTTGGTCACCATTCTTTAACATAATTTTTTTTTGTTTACGAATCTTACTGAACCTTGGGTTTAGCTCAAATACAATATTTTTAAATCAATCTATGATACCACATGTTAAGAAATGAAGAACACTTTCACACTATAACTAGCAAAGGAGAGGAAGAAAAAACTAGTTGTAAAGTAAATGACAAATAAAACACACAGTACACATAAATTTTACCATCGAAACCCAAACTGGGAAAAATAACATTCCTTGAGCTTTATGATCTCTTGTTTTCTTATTCCTTCAAAATAAAAGGTTACATGTCTAACCTTGGTCCACACCTAAGACCCGATTGAGATCATACCCTCTTTCCTACATAAGAACAACCCTATAGCTAATTCAATGATCCAAATTTTATGAGCAAAACAAAATGAGTACAGATTATTAGTATTCTTAACATAGAAACACAAGAATAACAAAGAAACAGTAAAAGAGATACAATAAAAATGGTTTTCCATTCAATAAGAAAATGTGTTGAAATTGTAAAATGCAACAGAAAACAAGCTTGCTAAAATGGTGGTAGCTTATCTCTAAGAAGAGATGTGACCGCTACACTCATTCACAAGAAGATGGTTTCAATGAGGCTCTCCATGCATTTTTACAATAAATGGGA
The DNA here is from genome assembly GCA_032191745.1 of Picea mariana. NCBI lineage: Eukaryota > Viridiplantae > Streptophyta > Pinopsida > Pinales > Pinaceae > Picea > Picea mariana. Next base: position 15,723 of record JASDQU010882655.1, read on the forward strand.
ATGAAAAAACCCTATAAATCCAAAAACCTAACCCTATAATATGAAGCACCAAAATTCATGTGGGCCCCATTGGGCTAAGTTAGCACATCAACTTCCCGTGGTCATAACTTTTGCATACCATCTTTGTTTTAAGGGCATGATAGCCCGTTGGAAACATATATCCGAGGAGTACACGTGTTGACATAATTTGAATTATTCTATGGTTTGACTCTCGATATTCCTAAAAACGTTGTTTAGGGCATCAAAATGTCTCGAGAAGTTGGGGACTCGAAAACTAGAAAAAAACTGCTAAATTGGAAAACTGCCAAAATGAGCCAATTGGAATAGGTAGGAGGCTACCAACATCCATCTGGGTCAATACTCCCCCCTTAGGAATAAATGGTCTCCATTGCATTGATTTCCCCATCATATGGGTAAATTTATACTGAATTTGGCTCTGGGTGAGCCACTTTCCTTGGTGCTTGAATTGCCCTACTTTGAAAACTCGATAAAGTTGGATCCTTTGTTGGAGAGTTCCCATGACCTGTGTGTCCATAATATGATCACTATATTCCTATTGAATGTATTCATGGTTGAGATTTGTGGGTGTCAACTATTTTTTTATCTGTGAGGTGTCCAATAATGATGGGAAATATGGTCGACGGAGATGCATGTTGAATATTGGGTGCAGGTCAAGGATAGAGGGAATGTTGAACTAAAAATCATTGTCACCCATATAATTGGTGGTGGTGTAAGGTACATAACAGAGTAAGGAATTATTTCTTCAAGTGAAACCACACTTTATCTCCCACCTGAAACTTATGTGGCACTCGATGTTGATCATGGCGTTTCTTATACTTCGAATTGGACTTCTGTAAAATACCATGAACCTGTTGGTGGAAGTGTTGGATCTGTTCAATGAACCGAGAGGCTTTATCAACTTAATTGAAACATCCAAGAGGTAGTGAAACATCCATGGGACCCAATGGATAGAATCCCAACCTGACCTAAAATTGTTTGTGGTTGGTTCATCTATGAAGGGATCATTTGTAGCTATTATGAACATAGGGAAGAATCTCATCCCATGTGCGAGGGTGCTTGGAATTTTACATGCGCAAGATATAAATGATCACTCGATTGACGATCTTAGTTTTAACATCTATGTGAGGGTGGAAGGAAGTGTATTTGGTGAGCTTGGTGTCTAGCAATGAACACAGGATCAAACATAATGTGCTCAGGAACTGACTGTCCCTATCTAAGAAAATGGTATGTGGGATTCGAAAATGCACCCATACTCATTCAAAGAAGAGCTTGGTAGTGGAATCTATTGTGATTCTCTTCTTGAAGGTGTCCAAGATCACCATCTTAGAAAAATGATCAACAATGACAAAAACACAGTCATTTCCCCTCTTGGTGGATTGAAGGCCGGACATGTAGTCCATTGAGATGGATTCCCTATGTCCTGTCAAGAGTAGGAAAGGGGTGTACATGCCCTGTTTCTTAGTGGTTGGTTTCTAAATAGTGCACAAAATTCAAGACCTATATACTTACTAACATTATGTCAAAGTTCCATCCAGTATAAACATTTCTACAATGTTGCCACTATATTTTCGACGTTGAAGTGTCATTCCCCCAAACTATAGTGGGATTCTTAAATTAACTTCACTCACTCACTTGATGGAACGCAAAGATGGCCCAGTAGACATAATATCCCATATTGAAGATGGAAATTAGAAATAACTAAGTTTGTGCCAAACATTTGGTATGTGGTGGCGAAACAAGGATGTGTCTCATAGAGTTTGGGACATTTGAAGGTCTCATGGCTGCAAGATTCTAGCACCATGGTGACTGTTGTGACTGGACGTCGACTGAGGCAATCAACGACTCGGTTGTTACTGCCCATTTCATACTTGATGCTCAGGTGGAACTTCTTCAAGTATGTATGTGGACCACTTCTAATGACATACCACTTCTGATGGTAGTCATTCTGCAATTTTCCTTGTGTCTGCATGAACTATAGTGGCTTATGATCCATGTTGATGACTGTCTCCTTCCCAAGAATGTAATGTATGCACCGGCGGCATGATTCCACAATGAACTACATTTATTTGTCATAAGTAGGGTAATTACGAACAACATTTGATAATTTCTCACTATTATAGGCCACCAGGTGGTCGTGTTGAGTGAGAACTACACCCAAAATATAGTCAAAAGCATCTCACTCTATCTCAAAGGGTTGTTGCAGGTCCAAGAATGAAAGTATTGGGGTTGATAACAAGAATTATTTTAAAATATCTAATTCTTGATGTTGGGATAGGCCCCAGACAATATTTTCCTTACCACCACACCTAGTTACTTGGATGGGGGCCCATGCAATATGGGAGAATCCCAACATGAACCTGTGATAGAAATTGGAAAGGCCTAAGAATCTCTAAAGATTAGTGAGTGTGGTTGGGGTTGGCCAGTCACGAATGAACTAGATATAGGTTGGATCCACATGAACACCATGTTGATCCATGATGTAACCTAGGTATTGGACCATGTCCATGCCGAAGGAGAATTTTTCCAAGATGGCATATAGGTTGTGCTACCACAGGGTGTGCATAACCTATTGGATATGTTGCAAGTGTTCTGCCCAAGTCTTGTTGTAGATGAGGATGTCATCGAGATACACCACTACAAAAGTATTGGTTAAAGGTCACAAGATATTTTCCATCATCCTCATGAAAGTTGTTGGAGCATTTTTCAAACCAAAGGGAATGACCATCCATTCAAAAATCCCTTCTTTTGACTTGAAGGCATTCTTCTATACATATGTTTGTTCTATTGGGACATGCTGGTAGACAGACTTCAAATCAATCTTACTAAAGTATTTTTCACCCTTGAGATGATCAAAGAGATCTTTGATTCAGGGAATCGGGTATTGGTTCCTAACTATGCTTTTATTTAGATCTTGATAATCAATGCAAAGTCACCAAGTCCCATGTTTTTTCTCCACCATCACGATTGGGCTCACACAATATGATGATATAGGATGGATGTTCCCCTTGTGGAGAATTTATTGGATCTATCGCTTGATCTACTCATTCTCTAACATAGAGTGTTGATAGACTGGCCCATTGGGTAGTAGTGCACTGGGGATCATATCGATGGGATGCTTGACCTGACAGTGCAGAGTTACCCCAGTAGGTGAGGAGAAAATATCTTTGTATTTTTCCACAACGTTGTCCACTTTATTTTGTTGTGTGTAGAGGTCTGTCGTGAAGGCCCTGGATGTGGCTGCAATATTTCACTTGCTCTGCGATCAGATCACGAAGAAAACAAACTTCTCGGTCTAAGAGATGACCTTTGTGCATTTCTTGGTAGATATTAAGTAAATAACACTATGTGGGACTGCTTTGGGTATCCTATACAATATCATGTTCTAAGTAATAATAACCATGCAAGGCCTAGACTCATATACAACATGACATTTCCAAAAATAAGGTGATCCAAAAATAACATTACAAACTTCAAGAGGAGAAACATCACACAATACCTCATCTTTGAAGGGCTTGATGTTGTACAACAGAAAACACTGTTGCCTGACGCAGAGATGGATTCCTTTGCAGAGCCATCCAATAGTGTAGGGTTGCAGGTGTGGTGTTGTCAACAAGGCTAGCCCCTTGAAGACATCTTCTGAGATTAGGTTCTTTTGGCTACCACTATCAATGATAAAGTGCAACAGAGTTCCTTTTTCCCACATTTGAGAATGAAAGATGCGCTCACCTTCTTCTATCTCATCTGGTTCATCGGGCTGGACATTGGTGGTAGTAATTGTGGCACTGGATTCCGCGTCATTGATCCATATCCCTATTTTTGGTTCTGACTCAGAGTCTCAACCCACATCTTATTCATAGTATTTCAGCTCAATTACCAATGATTGATTTGAATGGAAATCAATAGTGTTATGTCATGGGATCTTATGGAAGTCACACCACTTCCCAGTATCTTTCTTTGGTTTTCTAATGTCCTTCCTTGCTTGCAGCCTAGACTAGTTTTCCTAAGGCTATCCTTCTTTGTTATGTCATTTTTTCCATGGTTTGGGGCTTCCCTTTACTTTCTTTTGATGTCAAGCATTCCCAAGTCGAAATTTCCACGTCTTTTGTTTAATCTTTTTCTCAATTTTGACAACATATCGATAGGTCATGCTAAAGGACAAGATGTCCAAAAAATCCATTTCAGCATGGATTTGTATATGCATACCACTACGATACTTGAGCATTAGATGTCACTCAAAATATTTGATACCAATATTTGTGTGCAAGGTATGGAAGATATTTGTGAACTCTGCCACTGCTTGATCTCTTTTCTATCATAGTGTGGTCCATTTTGTATACAGGTCATCATAAATTTTGAGAGGGTAGTATTGTTCCTTGATAGCATCCCTAAAGGACTCCCAGGTGACCGCAACTAAAAATAATGAGGGTTCCTATATTTCATTTTTCTCACAAAAAGTCTCCCACAAATCTTTGACATGGGGAACAACTTTGAGGAGTGCAAACGTAATCTTTTCTCTATTTGAAAAATTATGGATAGAAAAATACCCTTCTAGAAGATTTAACAATTTTTCTACAGCATCTGCATCTATATGAACTTCAAATATGGGAATATCAAAGCTCATTTGAACCTTGAAGGGGGTTGTTCCTCTGCTCGAGAAAGATGTGTCACCTGTTGGTAGTCAATGAAGGATTTGGGTAAAACTATCCATCATTTTGTTCCTCTATTACATGAGGGGTTCCTCAAGCAACATTTTGAAAGGATATCCTTTCCCATCGTTTTATTTTCTCCCACCATGAGAGGTCTCTTGGGCATGTGAGAGATTTCATCCTCAAGAGAAACAAGATCGAGACCCAATTTTTTATACCCTGACCTCGTCAGTGAAGTGCATTAAGAACGACAAGGAGGAGACTACTCTGATACCACTGATCCAAATTTTATGAGCAGAACAAAATGAATACATATTATTATTATTATTATTATTAACACAAAAACACAAGAATAGAAAAGATACAATAACAAAGATACAATAAAATTGGTTTCTATTCAATAAGAAAATGTGTTGAAACTGTAAAATGCAATGGAAAACAACCTTTCTAGAATGGTGGTGACTTATCTTTGAGATGAGATATGATGACTATTCTCATTCGCAAGAAGATGGTTATAATGAGGCTCTACAATAATATTTAAAATAAAAGTTAATTCCAAAACCCTAGACATCCAAAAACCTAACCCTAGGAGATGAAGCACCAAAAGTCATGTGGGCCCCATTGCAGTCAGTTAGTACATCAACTTCTCGGGGTCATAAATTTTGCATCCAATCTCTATTTTAGGCGCATGATAGCACGTTGGAAAGGTCTATCCAAGGAATACACATTTTTCAGTTAGAATTTGAATCCTTCTATAGTATAACTATGGTGATCCCTAAAAACGTTGTTTAGGGCCTCAAAATGACCTCGAAAGTTGGGGACCCGAAAACTAGAAAAAAACTCCCAAAATGGAAAACTACCAAAATGAGCCATTTGGAATAGGTGGGAGGCCACAAACATCCATATGGATCATTTATCTTACATATGCATGACGAGTAACCTCCAAACTGATTCATCTAAATATTAAAGATTAACTTTTACAATTTACAACACACCTTCTTTATAGGATTTACAATAGGAAAAAACCTAAAGAAAAGGCACCCAAAACGATTACAGATAAACGCATATCATTGGATAGAAATATTTCAAATCTTGATATTTTGTTACAATTGAATACTAAGTTAGATTACCAATCGACTACCAGTCAACCTTCATTCAGTCTTCAGTTGGTCACCACTTGTCCACCTGTTGATATCTTGTCAGTTGTCTTTACCACCTTGACCTTCGACTTGATATCAACATCTTCTACTTCGACTTTTCTTGTCTTACCACCTTGACCTTCATATTACTGTTGATTCCTTCGACTTCGACTATTAGTCAATCCACCTCGACTAGACTTTCACTGCAAATAATATAACAACCCAACACTCCTATAGTATGCACATACTTCTCTGGACATAACTTACACGTGTTACCTTTCTCTAGACTTGAAGGTAAGGCCAACTATTTATGTAGGACTTATTCTTCTGAAGTTCTCCTTGCTTCAGCTACCCTCGAACACTCTCCATCTTGACGGAAAAAAGGGTAATAAGCTGATTTAATTTCTCGATCATGACTTTTGAAAGAGGTGGTCCCTTTTTCATTAAACACTTATCATTCTAAGCCTACCAAAGTAGTATTGATGGTGCCATTTCTTGATTCCTAACTTGCAACTTTTTTTCTAATTCATGAAAAATACCCTTATGGAATTCCTTGTGATAGAACAATCGATCTTGTAGCCTCTTCCTCTCTTCCTTAAGATCTTGCAATGGCATTATTATCTCATAATTATCCTCCAGGATTCGTCGATTAATGTTCTTTTGGAGCCTCATATTCAAGAAAACTTTACTCATCTTGACTTATTGAAAAGAGTCCTCGAAATATTCACCAACTGAACTATTGGATCTCATCACATCAACAATTTTCAACACAGATCAAACCTCATTCTAATACCACATGATTCAAAAATTCTTAGACACCAATTATTCCTTTTAAATATTTACATCCATTGTCTAACTTGATACGAGATATTTTGTTGATCGTATCAAGGTTGTTTGAAGAATTTTGATGATGGGTTCATTATCCAAAAACTGGTGAGATGATTATTATATTGATGAACAGTGATATGACACAAGATAAAATAAAAGAAACCAAATTATACAATATTGATAATCATTTCACTTCATCTCTTTATTCTCTTCAAACCATAAGATTTCTTATAACCATCTCAAAATACCAAGTTACATGACAACACGTGATTACATAGAGCCATTTTAATGGAATCTCTTTAATTCCATAACTCAAAACAATAAAATAATTTCACCATTGAAATCCTTGCAAAATTCTGAGAAATTTGACTATAAATTCAACTAATTTTTGAACTATTTCACTTACACTCTTTTCGGTACTTAAAACAATGCATTAAATGTTCATTAATGGAATTTTTTTACAAATGACCTAAAATCACAAAAGATATCTCAAATTCATGATCCTTGTGAAAAATGAGTATAAGGCTGCCTAGGTGATACCATTATACCTCATGGCATTATTTATGAGGCAACCACACTTAGCCTCTTCTTAGCACACAAATAGGGACATCCATACAACCTAAAAATTCATGTCATGTATTGAAATTTGTTCCACCTCAAGATCCATGCAAGATTCAGAATCTGTGAACATTAGAATCCATGCCCAATATATATCCTGCGGGCTCAAAAACCTCCACGAGGATATTTGGAAACTTAAGGCTAAATTTAGTGGGGATTCTATAACATCTTGATGGTTTGTCCTAATGGTTAAAATGTTGGATAAACATAGTAGAGGTTGGGGGTTCTATTCCCCACGATCCTTGACATATTCGTTGTTTTTTTTATTGGTGGTTATAGCCATATATAATATGGTTTATGGTGAAATTTTCATTAGCCCCTCTCATGTGGGCTCGAGGATTATCCCTCGACCCCTTCTCCCCCATAAAATTAAATGCACAGTTTGGTTAAGACTCATGTGATGATAGGATGGTTGGGGATGCTTTGAAAAGGTTTATGGAAGTCACAGGTTTGACCTTCATCGAATCCATAATTTTGATAAACACCAACCATTATTGACCAATGGGAGGTCACCACATGGTGGCCTTTCATTGGTTCATCCTTATCATGTGCGACATATGAATGGACCACTTGATTGTATGGTCTGCCTCATCACCTTCTCAATTAGCATATAATATACCATGTCACCAGTACCATCATGTGCCACATGTTACCCTTATAGTGGTGATGAGTGTCACCATGTTGATGTCATCCTTTAAGTTGAACTTTGACTTTTTTCCCTTTAACTCAAAATTTGAGTATTTAAAACTTTTTCATTCGAGGTCTGTTTGACTTGTCCTTTATACTGTTGGAAATATGACGATGAGATCTATGCATCGATACCATTTTCAAGAGAATTTGGGACAGTCAAATTTTGATCTTTTATGGATCCCCTGGGACCTCTTTAAGAATTCCAAATCCTCCTAGACCTCTATGAGCGTTCCTTAGATCCTCCTAGATAATTCTTTCATCTATAAGCTATACAAATACCTCTTTAAGAAGATTTTGTTTATTAAGAACTTTTTCATGTAAAGGATTTCCAATCTACTCCATAAGCATGTTGTTGCCTCCTCTCCAATGATGTTAAACAAAACTTCATCTACCAGTTACAAATTAATGGTACTAAGGGATTTTGCATCCATATCTTCCCTATCCTTTTTTTTTATGATTGTTGGTTTCTTTATCTTGCACGCCAACACCTTTTGCAATCCTTGATGTATAGGAAAATCCTACATCTTGAGCTTCCATAGCTCAAAGTTATTTTTTCCATTGAATTTCTCCACCTCAATCTTCGAACTCTGTAATTTTTCCATTAGCACAAACCACCAAACCACAGTTTATAAAAATAAGCTTTTAATATGGAGGAACAATGGTAAAGTTTCAAGGTTGAACCCCAAAATTAAAAATATTAATTAAAAGGTTTAAAACCAAACAATATGTAGGATTTTCTTATTTTTCAAGGGAGAATTACAATAGAGAAACACATGCTTACTACCATTTTCTTAGACTTCTTTTCCTCTACAGACGTGCATAAATATATAACATGTATCAAAAAGTTACACAAATTGATCACAAAATGATCAAACAATTACCCAAACTGATCAAGGAATTGCACCTATACATATTCTATGTGCATAGATATATAACATCTATCAAATAGTTACACAAATTGATCACAAAATGATCAAACAATTACACAAACTGATCAAGGAGTTGCACCTATCCATATTCTATTTTTAACTGATTTGGTTCAACTAACTGAATAATAGTAGGAGTCTAGGAAAATCAGTGGGCACCTTTCAACATATTTATATTCAATTATATTCACTTTGTCTCAAAAACATATAAATTTATTTGTAAATGATATGAATTTTTTTTTATAATAACTTAAGTTGTGATTTAATAATATTGAATGGTTATGTTTATTGTAATTTTACAATTGCTTAGAAAATAAGGTTAACCAAAACCATTTGATATTGATTTTAGAAATTTATATTATCTATTATATAATTAGTAAAGTTACTCACTGTGTAGTTGTTTTTATATTGTCTATTATATAGTTAATTACTATGTAGTCGTTTCTCCTATTGAAGCATTGCATAGTAATTCCATAAGTCGATGCTTTGTTTGACACTTACAACCAAGCGTTTCCCGTTTGCTGTAGAATAAATGTAGGGATCTCATGCAAGGTATCCACTATTTTTTTTTGGTTAACTCCACTTCTTTGTTTGTTGCATAATTTTCAGCGCTAGGTTTGAATGTGTAGATGTTCAGAGAAAGTTTTGTTTTGGCATAACTGAATTGTGAGACACAAACCAATGTGTTTCAACACAGAGTAAAATGGCTTTACAACAAAATAGAGTTATAGCATAAACAAGGGAATTATAACGGGAGACTAAAAACTCATGTTACAACATCCAAATTCCCTGCAATAGTAAATTCACCCAATACTTATGTGCTAAGAATTTAATAAGATTCTACAATAAAACACTGCACAACAGAAGGGTCTAACTAAATTTTTCAAACAAAAAACATAATATGCATGCTACAACAAAATAAATTACTTTGTAATAAATCTGAACATTAACCAGAGTTTATAAAATCAAAAACAATAATGAACAGAGCATAAAATCCCTTGTTAACCCTCTCAAAAAACTTTGTATCTATTTTTCTCTCTGTGTATTTGTCCATACTAAAATCATAATTACATCAATTTATACATACCGATACAATTAGTAAGTTAGTTTTCCCCTTCAGTGTTTGTAAGTCAAATTTGGATTTTATAGAACATTAATGGTTCATTTCTCCTTTGAAATTCGATCCTCCAAAAATGAAACAGTGTGGCGGTGATAATTATTCTATCATTAAATAAATAAGGTGTTTAATGTTGTGACAATTAATTTCTGGGTGGTAGTAACTCTTCAAAATTCGAATGACTCAAATCAGTCGTCTTTTGGGAGGTGAAATGATTAATCTCTTACATTCCCCCCCTTAATCATTTCTCCCAAAAACAAAACTATGCAATATTACAATTCACAAACCTCAATGTTCTTTCTTTGAATTTTAAATAATTTATTTGCTAAGGGCTTTGTAAACATGTCTGCAAACTGATCTTCAAATTTGAAAAATTCTACAGAAATTTCATCATTGTTTATCAACTCTCAAATAAAATGATATTTTGTATCAATATGCTTAGTTTTCTTGTGAAAAACATGATTACATGACAGATCAATGATTGATTTATTGTCATAGAAAAAATGAGTTGGTTCTCGTTGTTCATGTAATAACTCAGTCACAATCCTTCTCATCCATATAGTATGACATGCAACTACTGTTGTTGCAACATACTCTTCCTCAATAGATGATAACATCACAATGGGATGCTTCTTTCAATCCCAAACTACAGCTCGTGATCGAAAGCTGAAAACATAACCTGATGTGCTTTTACTGTCATCTACACTACCTGGAAGACTTAAATTATGAATCTGATGTGTACAAAACACCATAATGTGTTGTTCCAACAACATATATTAGGATCCTTTTTCCTTCTTGCCAATGGATACACTTCAAAGTCTCCATAAATATAGAAATTAGACTTACAACAAACAAAATATTAGTTCTTGTTGTTGTGCGATGCATAAGACTTCCAACAAGTCTTTTATATGGAGTTGGATCAACACATGACCCCTCATCATTCTTACTAAGTTTTGTTCTATTTGAAATTGGTGTTACAGTTGGTTTATAGTTCACCATCCTAAACCTTTTCAATATTTCCTTTGCATACTTAGTTTGACAAATAAAAATACCATCTTCAGATTGATTTACTTCAATGCCTAGAAAATACTTCATCATTCCTAAATCAGTCATTTCAAACATAGTTTTCATGGTTGTCTTAAACTCATCTACTGAAAGATTTCTAGTGAAAATAAAATCATCAACATACAAATACAATCGATAGTTTACCTTCTTGAAATACCTTTGTATACAGAGATGGCTCACTAGGACTCATGTTGAATCCTTCACTATTCAAGTATTCATCAATTCTGTTGCACCATAATCTTGATTCTTGTTTCAATCCATACAATCCTTTCTTTAACCTATAGATCTTACCTTCTTGTCCATCAATCGGGTATCTTAGAGGTTGTTTCACATAAACCTCTTCTTCAATAAAACCATTTAAAAAATCATATTTTACATCCATTTGGTATATACAACATTAATTATGTGCAACAATGGCTAACACCATTCTTACTCTATCAATCCTAGCTACAAGTGCAAAATTTTCATTATAATCAATATTGGGTTGTTGACTGAATCTCTGAGCTACAAGCCTTCATGTGTGCTTCTCAACTTCACCTTCAACATTTAACTTAGTCTTGTAAATCCATTTAACACGAATACATTTTTTATCTTCAGGAAATTCTAAAAGTTCCTGAGTATTATTCCTTTCTATGGCATTGATTTCCTCATTCATAGCTTCTACCCAATCTTCTTTCTTAACAACATGATCAAAATTTATAGGATCATATGCAATCAATGCAAAATTTGAAACTTGATCTACTTCATCATTTTTCTCATACAATTATATTAAACTTCTAGTCTTTTGACCTCTAAATTTGTTTCTTAATGAAGCTAAAGTAGGATTTGATTCATCACTTACCTCTGATCCTATTTGTTGTCCGTCATGACCTGATGGATCACCATGCTCATATGTTCTAGGTGTTCTTAGTTTTGATAGGGAGACTCCTAGTGATTGCCTTACATGATTTATTGTTCTAGGCGTATGTGACTATGGAATCAATTGTATTCCCTATATGGCCTGCTCATCTCTATCATCATCTTCATGTGATATTTCATCTCCCCATGAAACAATTTTATCAATGCTACCATCCCAAGCTTCTTCTTCTTTGAAATCAACATCTCTATTGATAACATACTTCTTAATGATTGGATTATATAGTCTATATGCCTTAGAGTCCTTACTGTATCCAACAAAGACACATTTCTCACTTTTATCATCCAACATTTTCCTCATATCTTCAAGTACATGTGAAAAAGCTACACACCTGAAAATTATCAAATGGGATACGCTCCTATTCTTACCACTCCAATATTCCTCGGGAAATTGGTTCTTTACATTCTTGTAGAGACCTAGCTTAATTATGCCTAGTAAAATTCATAATTTAAACATTAAGATTATTTAGCATAAGAAATAAGTAATTTCTTTCATCATATAAGCAACATAAATTAAATTTATGAACAACATGCTAATAATTTACATAATCATCCACATAACCCAACAAATTCATCAATAAAAATACCTCTGCCTGATGCTAATTTCCGCTGATTTGGTTGTCCTCTCTATTGCTTTGCCCAGCCTGATGCACTAACCTAACCTTGCCCAAAATCGACTAACCACCTAGCTAGCTAGGAGAAGCCTGTCCAGCTCCCTAGCTCCAGGATACTGAAAGGAATCCTGGCCCCCGAGCCCAAAACTCCCAGCAACCTAGTGCCCCCTGCAATGGTTCACCAAAACTCCAAAACCCAAAATCCTCAAAACCACAAAAATATCCAACCGAAAATACAGACCTCCCCCAAATTTTCATAATAATCTCTCGTAGGACTCTTCCCCGTCATATCTACCCCCATTCACCGACTCCCTATCCTCCATTAGTTACCTTATCCTCCCCTTTATTACCTTATCCCATTCCTTTATTACCTTATATGATTCCTTTATTACCTTATCCTTCCACCCCATGCTTCATTCCCCCCTATATATGTAAAGTCTTATAAAAATAATTTAAAATTTATTAAGCTCTTAATTCATTACCCTAACCTTTAATAAGTTAATTAATTAATTAATCAACAGATATAAACAATTAATTAATAAATAAATAATTAATTAATATTAATAATAAATAATCATTGTTTAACTAAAATATATTAGGACAGTTAATTAAATAATTAACTATTCTTGATAAACCCTATGCAACTATTTAACCAAGGTTGTTACATACACCCACCTTTTAGGAAACTTCGTCCCGAAGTTAAGGTATTTCATGATACAAAGAAAAAGAAACATGGTTCACACATTCATAACAATTAACCAACATTATTAGTAAGTAAGCCAAGAAAACTCATACATACTAGTGTATATGTCCAAGAAATGCATGTGTAGCTAGTACATACAAGTCTCATGCATGTACTAATAATCAATAACTATCACCCTTATAGTAATTTATGTATGCATCCAATCCAATCAACAAGACTATTCTTTTATAAAAGACAATAAACCAATCCAATGTTTGCGGAATCCTTTAATTACAATTATCTAGTTCAACAATTTTATTTAGACAATTGTGGTTTAGTTACGTAATTATGAATATTCATATATACACATTTTATTTTTAGAAGAGAAAAACAATAAATTCCACCATCAGACAAATCTCCATACTTTCTCAACTATTTCTACCCATACTTCCTCCCTAACTTACTTCCATCTTCATTCCTATCCTTCCTCTACTGGACTATCTTGAAGCGTCAACTATATTGACCTAGCTCCAAATAGAACCCGTAAGCGGAAGTGTCACTATCTCGACCAAGCTTCCCCAGCAGACAACTGACAGTCATCATCACACGTCTAAGGGAGCGTGAGCTAACACCGCCTTCCCATGACTTCAAGTTTTGGAGGATACACGGTGGGAAATCCCTCCACCCCTCCTAATCATAACTAGGGTCCATACCCTACAACGGAATATACAGTGGCACCGTGTTGCTGGGAGTTTTGTCATCGTTTATTCAGTTTTGGGAAGTCTCTTCACCTGAAATCCTGCACTAGTCCACATATCATAGCAATGTATCCAAACCAATATAATTTCACATACAAGGATTCATACCAGATTGTTTCTCAGCCAGTGGTCATGTCATTCACTTTCATCATTATTATCCCTTGGCTATTTCATAGCCCATGACCTGTAGATTAGTTTGTAACACAAACTCAGACATTTCTATGCATTATCATTATGTAATTGCATACAACCATCATTTCAATTCAGTATCCATGTACCAACAACTTAACATCAAAGTTTTCAAATTAGAAATAGATCTCATAATATCCCATAATTCAATTTCGACACCCATTCATAAAATTATGTTTTACCAAATAGATTGCATATGTAACGACCTCCTTGTTACGACAACGACTCTTTAACAGGTGAATTTTTTTTTTGTGTGTGTTAAGGTGTGTGCGCGTGTAGAAGTAACAGACACACTTGACTCTACGTCGCCACCCGACAACCAACAATACGCAACCATGAAGATTACCACAAGAAGACAAGGGCGCACAACAACAAGTAGCTACAAGCAATGAATGACCAAAGAGATAAGGCGCACTACACAAACATTTAACGACATATTGGGTTATGCACAGTACGAACACAGAGGGAAGAATCCATAGTAGTAGGTCTTACTATTTCTGCACAGAAAAGCAGGGCGTTTAATATTAGTTCTCTGCTCCGGAGAGAGAGAAGGTCAGATAGGCTCCTGGCCGACTCCTCAGGCAGAAACTAGTAATCCCCTCAAGTGTGTCACAAGAGTGGAAACCCTGCCTTTAAAGGGCCTGAGACTCTTGATACGGCACTGGATTCTTTACACAGAAAAATCACACACACACCTATATACTAAGGCTACCTGGAGGTGTCTATATCCCACCTATCTCAACAGTCCAACACACGGAAGGGTTATCGACCAAGTACAATTTTAACTGCCCTGAATAACAATCCCTTATTTACTAACTCTGATTAATCGATGTGCTTAATCAGGGTTACTACATCATATGTGTTTATTAATAACAATAAAGATTACCATAACATTGCCATGAATTATTAAGCAACTTACATTATATCATGTATCCAAGCCATGATTTACAATTTCAATACCTATTATATGCTACAACCATAAATTTTGACGACCTTACCTGATAAAAAAATTTCAATTAACCGTGAAGAGATCACATTTCGATGATCATAAATTTCAATAATAATACAATACTAACAATGAACATTCCTTTCTGTAAGTTGTCTACGCAACCCTACACTCTATAATATGATGCAAACACTCCTCTTACATATTTCAAAATCAATAAGAACCCATAGCGCTACCTTTACATATCACCTTAACATTATAATTTATAGTCTCCATACATAGTCTCCATACATACTATACATACTCATTACTGTGTCCATTTACATTATTCATAACCTTATAACTTTAGTAACCTTTCCACCCAAAACACAACACCCTTCCCTATGGTCAAATATAAAAATAACATCATAATTTAAATTAACATCATATTTAAACACAACAATAATCATAGTTAAAATGACCATGTATAACAATAACCCTATTTAATATGACGATGTTTAAAATACTAATATTTTTAAAAGGCACATATATAAAAATAACAATAGTTAGAAATGCTAATATCTAAAAAGGACAACATTTTTAAAGACAATATAAAAATAACATCCTATGTATAGTATCGAAGGTACTAAATTACACTAATGCTACCCCAAAGTAACGACCACGTGGCAGCTATTTAGGACGACCTTGCATGCAAAAAAAAGTCACAAATCAAGGCAACTATAAAAATGAAGTTTAAATTGGAATTAAAACGGGTTGCGTGCTATCAACCGCACACCCACCAGTGATATCATGTAACAGAGGGTTTTGGCAGCGTATTTGGTATTTCATTGACAGGCCGCTAGCTACTATACGAGTGTTCTTTTTGGAATTAGAAAAGGACAAAAATATCAGTTTTTCTTAATTAAAAATTGAATCGGCAACCACAAGGAGTATAAACCATTTTTGAAAAATAGAAAAAGACTAAAATATAAATTTTTCTTATTAAAAAGAAATTGAATCGGAAACCTCAAGAATATAATCTTTTTCTGAACTAGGAAAGACAAAATATAATTTTTTCTAAAAATATTGAATTGGCAACCTTGAGGAATATAACCTGAGGACTGTGAAAGAACAAAATATATGAAAGGGCTCATGGCTGTCTTCCATTACTAGCCACCAACATTAAAGACAAATCGCAGGCAATTAAGGCGAGAGGTGAAAGGTGCAAAGGTTGTTATTACCAATACAGTAAGGCGCAGAGGTAATAACAACGCGCCATCAATGTGGACGCAGAAAGGAAACTCAACGCAGGCTATCCTAGCACAAAGATACCCAAAGAATCTAGTACACCAAGAATACAACGTAGAATCTGCCATGCCTTACAGTTTATAGATTTAAAGTATACCTCATTAGCAAACAACATATACCCCAAGACATACTACTCTACGATTCACTACAAGTAGTATAATCTGTATCAGAGTCTCAGATAAATGTTATTTCACTACACATCATCTGTAGCAAAGTTTCAGTCAAGCTGCTCTAATAGAGCGGTCACTGACCTTGTCTTTTGGAGTGTACTTGCAGCTATATCAAAGATATAATTCCAAACACAAAATTCTAAGAAATGAAATCTACCGTACCTGTATACAGCTATATTCTATGATTAAATCGGACCAGATGCACTTAATTCCCCTCGGTGAAACTCTTTTTAGAATATTCGACTTAGGTTTGAAGTCTGCCAGGATACCATGAACAGCCTTCTGTCGAAGAGAGAGATCGAAACAACTATGGAGTGAAACTGATCAAGCTATGCTTCTTCCCATGTCTTTTATGCTCCACACTGTTATAAATCACAAATAAAAGGCACAGGGGTTCTAGTACTCGTTTCAAAAACCCTTAACACTGGAAGTGCAGGGATTGTAATATTTCCATCTTTAAAAATTTCAACATAGGTAATGCTGGGATTCTAAAAGTTATTCAAAAATTTTAGTTTGAACCCGCCAGGATTCCGAGATTCATTGAATAAAAATCAACACTGAAAATGCAGATTTACACATCGAATGCCCAATGAATCCGAGCAGATTTACCCAACGAATACACAACGAATCAGAGCAAATTTACACAACAAATTCCCTTACAACTATATAAAAACACCCACACTAAGAAAAATTCCAGAACCATAAATAATAAAAATTTACACAGTCTGACACAATAAATAAAAAGTTATAGAGTCCAGGCGATGAATAACAATTTTTACGCAGTCCAGAATAAGAACATTAATTATTTTACACAATCCAGATTCGCCTAAGACGCAGACAATGTAAAAACGTGAAACATAGCTGGAGAGCGCATCAACCAAAAGGGTTATTGACTGCCTGCAGAGTTTCTTTTAGCAGCCAATGCATGAAGGAAATTAGCAAGGTAAAAATGCACAGCCAAGGGGAGACAGTGTCATTATCCTTCCTTTTAAAACAATTACAATTATAATTGCCAAAGTACATAGTATGCATTCTACACTACCAATTAAAAGACCATACCGTTGCCTCAATGCCATCCTCCAGTGTCATCCACATGCCATGCCGCTCCTACTCCGTGCCGACCGTAGAGGACTCACTGATACCTCCCAGCCAAACGCTAGGGTTACTTTGCTTCCCCCTTAGCCCCCGGAGCCACAAAGGAGCCAAAAAAATCCAGAAGCTATACCTAGCTTCCCATCTCGCCTCCAAGGCTGAGCTACCACTCTAATACAGCTGAGAAAATCCCCAACTCCTCACAAGCAATCAATCCCCTTCTCTATTTTGGCAGCATAACAATACCTAATAGCTCCTCCTCTTTTTCCCCCTTCCCCATTTCTTTTATGGAGTCTCAAACCCTAAATCATATTTAATTTTAATTTTAATGAAAAACCCTCAAAATTTCTCTGCCTTACAAGTGTCACTCATCCCCCCACCTTTTTCCACAATTAACTTCTTTAACTTATTAATTGTCTATGTTTCCCTTTTTTACTTAGTTTCCCTATTTATTTATTTATTTATTTATTTTTAATGCCTTCTTTAAAACCAAAAAATAAGTAAAAGAGCCAATGCATCTTTTCATTTTTTTTTTTTTATTCATATATATATATATATATTTTATACTCCAGCTCATTAATTAACTTTATTACTATTGGTTCAATCTAAGTTTATGTATGAGTTTTAAGGAGATAGTTTAGTCCCTTAAGAATTCAATTTATTCACTGATGGTTATGTGTTATGTCAATCAAAACTATGGATTTTTGTATTCGTTTATTTATGAATGGGTTTAAATTTTTGAAAAACTATTGCGTTCATAAGGGAGTTATGCTTTCAATATGTTAAAGAACTCTCATTGCAGGTTGTGTTTAAAGAAGGAGAGGTCGTCAATGAAATTTATTGTCTGAGTTAACTAAAACATATCCATTG
>JASDQU010882656.1:57500-81099 GCA_032191745.1 Picea mariana
TATTTTAAATTAAAAGTGTATATCTCAACTTATGTGATGTTTATTACTATGTTTGCATCATTGAAATTGTATTTGTGGTGTTTATTATTTTGTTAGTTGTATAATGTTTGCATTCTTGAAATTGTATTTTAAATTTTATAGTGTATGGTCTTATTAGCTGTATGATATTAGTTCAACTTATTGTATATAATGGAATACATATTTGTAATATATGTTAGAAAAATATTATTAAAGTTAGAAGCCTTTTAAATTTTATGAACATATATGTTAATTTATAGTGTTTCATATTATGTTTCTTCATGGGAGGGTGCATAATGTTTGCAGAGTTTTAAGTATGCAAAGTGGCGTTTATCCAATCTCTATGCAAACATGACCAATACAATCCGTCGTTAAAAATGCATTGAAGAAGCGTTTCTTATTCTGTTTCTTCGTGGGTGGATGCACAATGTTTGCATAGTTTTAATTATATGAATCTGTGTTTATCCAACCTCTATGCAAACATGACCAACAACTTGACCGGTACAATGTATCATTAAGGAAGCAATGTAAGAGATGCAGAATTAATTTTACACTTACAACATGCACTTCACATGGATTTAATCTACTTAAAACTCCAACTCTTTTCAAATGTTAAGTACGGATTTGATTAAATTTTATGTTGAAGCTCTGTATAAAAGGTGGTTGAAGGATTTGATAACTGCCCGTGATAAAGGGTTGGATAATCTATTAAGCTGTTGAAAGTTTGTTCGGTGATAAATAAGCATTTTGGTGTACAAAGCTTTTACTTTAGACTCACTGCTCAATCATATATTCTTGAGCGTGTATAGATTGAACATCATCTTCTCTCTGGAATATTGCATGGGGAGTTTACACATTTATTCTTTAGCTTGACATTGTTTGTAATTATTATGTTAAATATAATTTTACTCTTTTTACATTTTACCATTTAGTGTAATTCTTTTGTTGCTAAAAATGCATTGTACAACAAGATTTGGGCAACACAAAAATACCATGTTCATATTTTGTAATTTTTTCAGATGTTCCTTGTTGTTGGGAAGTGGAAGAAAAACATAGCATAAAATCAGAGAATAAACGAGTAAGATCAAACACTCATGAAACCAAGAACAACAAACACACAATTGACATAATGATTTATGTGGAAACCCAATGAGGGAAAAAACCACGAGCAATAATAATCGGTATTCTTATTATTCAAGGGAGAGTTACAATAGCCAACCCATGCATACAACCATCTTCTCCTTTCATACACACAACACTTCAATATTACATCTTGCTCTCACACACTCACTACACATTGCACTCACACCTCTATGGGTATGCTCGTATATATAACATCTATCACTAAGTTACACAGATTGATCATGAATAGATCACATAGTTACACGAATAGTTCATAAATAGATTGCATGCATGCGCACTAACATAGTTGCATTGCATGTGCATGTGACCGCATGAGGAAATTCGTTGGCATGTTTCCAACAATCTCCACCTTGACAACAATTTACCTGATATAGCATGTCCTTAATTAATTCATCACCTTTTCTGCAAGCCAAGAGAAGCCAAACACCATCATAGCTCCGCAACTTCTCTGACAATACCGTTACGTGAACATGCTTACACGAATCACTCCAACATGGACCATTCTGTCTCCATCGGTAACCTGTCTAATAGATCGATGCACTTGTTCAAATCTCATGAATCATAACCATAGACCAAATCACTACAACCACTGTAGGTGATACTTGTGCTTCTGTGTTTGAAGCACCCATTTCCATGCTCTTCACTGGTTTTTCCATGTGTCTACTGACAACACCAACTGCATGTGAAATGCTGACCATTTCTCTATCGCAATCATCAAACTTCCTACTAGCATATAATACTCGAGACATATAACCCTTTTCTTCTTCATCAATTAGAACATAAACCTAAAGAGAATTTACAATGGAAAGCCAAAGGGATTTTACCAGTTTCACATTATTCATACTAAATTTCCTGAGTATCTTCACCACATACTTCTGTTGTGATAACCAAGCTTACCATATTTCATGTCTATATGTATTTCCATGCCCAAGATTTATTTTGTTGCTCCAAGATCCTTCATAACAACGTCCTAACCAACTGAGCCAACATGTTGACCTCAACCATGCTTGTGCTTGTAACAAGCATAACATATAACACCAAGATAATGAATATACAGTAAACACATTGGTAATACTCACTTCTTGTAAAATTTGGCTCACCATGAAGGAATCAAACATATTGTACCATTTTCCTAGCATGCTTCAGGCCATACAATGATTTTTGAGTTTGCAAACAAATCTTCTATTTCGAATCTGAACTAACCGTTCTAGTTGTTCCATATACATCCCCTTATCCAAAAAACTCCATGTAAAACAGTTTTAACATCTAGATGTACTATCACAACCAGTGCTAACACAACATGAATAGAAACAAGATTTTAACAACTGGTGAGAAACTTTCATGGAAATCAATACCTTCCAAATACCTTTCTACTACTAGCCATGCTTCGAACCTTTCATATTTTACTATGCTTGATTTTATAAAAAGAGATACATCAAACACTGCATCTATGTCCATGATGATTCTGTGGGTAGTAGGATCCCACATTCTGCACCCCTTAACATCATCAACATATCAAAGATCTACCTATTTGATCTGAGTCATGCTTAGACTGCTGATTAAAAAACATAAGCATCACAACCGAATAATTTCACATTTGAGTAATTACCAGATGACCTGTTCATACCTCTTCTTGAATCTTCCTAACTTTTACAACTGATGGTGACTGAGTTATCATATAGCATAACCGCTTATGTCCACAACTATCATTGCAACTTGGCATTACTGAACATGCTTATTCGATCCCAACTTCCTTGCAATATTTTTCAAGTTCCATGGATATGAACTTACCTTCATCATATATTCTCAAACACTTAATTGACCTGCCAACACATCAACATTTCTACACACCCACTTTTCTAAACTAGACACACTACTCCACCTCGAACTTTGCATTCGAACAACTTTGACCAAATCCGGCCAAACCGGCCAACTAAGCCTTCATCGCTTACCTCCAGGCCCATTTACAATGGAGTTCACCAAGCCTTTTATAGGCTTCTTTACATGCAATCCATGGACACAATACCACGGGATACCCAAAACACATGGACTCGAAAAACCACCTACTTTAACCTAAAAACAGATTTAACTCATTAACTCTTTCACTGAGTCAAGGTTAACCCAATGTACATGCCCCCCACATATTCAATCTACCTAAATCTATGTCTAGACTTTTCATAGGTGACCTGATAAGCCACGGGTATGCATGCCTATCTAGGTCTTCGAGTAGATCAATCTTGAGTTTCCATAACTCAGTTAAATTCTTGCTACTAAATTTATCCACCTCAAACTTAGAACTCTGCACTTTCGTCATTAACACAAAAAACCATCCAAACCAAGCTTATAATACTAAACCTTTATATAAAGAAACCAATCTTAAATTCAAATTGAACCCAAAAATAAAAATATTAATTTAAAAAATTTAACCTCAAAAAACCTTTTAAAAATTACATCCACCTAACACTAGGACATGCACTTATCAACCATGCAACTAAGCTATCGAAACCAAAGCAACCAAAATGAGACAAATTTACTTATACCGAACAACCCGACACTCAAAATCAAGTATACAGGGACCAGGCAATCAAAACACATGCAACTATATATTAAAAAAAAAATTTATGTAGTGCAACACATCTGCCTTTATAAATTTTTAGTATATATGCCTTAAAACCTTCTTACCATAAAACAAAACTTAAACGTTTCTTATGCATTCCACCCTTTTATCCATAAAGGAGATCCTTTTAAAAAAAATCGGCTTTATATATTACCTTTAAAAGAACCGTCCACCATTCATACCTTTGGAGTTCATACCTTTGGAGTTCTCTGCAAATATTTAGTTCTGTGCATATATCTGTGTACCAAGGTTATGGCTTCCCCGCAAGGTGTATTCAGCGATGAAAACTGGTTATCGTTCCCCTTGCACGCGATGATCTTTTAGTATTCACGCCTTTTCTGCCATACCATTGCTTTTGGCAAACCTTATTCACCATGCACTAAGCCAATCATTGGCTTAGTGCATGGTTTCATAAGCCATAGAAAGTACATGGCGAAGGGTGTATGGCCATAAGTGATCGAGCATCCTAGGTGGTGAGAATGCATTGGCATCCATCCGACCTCCGACTTCATCCTTTCCGACGACCCCGTATTGATCCTCGGCGCTGACAACAACATCTGCTAAGGACGCCACCTTAATTCCGGCGTTTCATCTCCGACCGTTCCTGCATAGCATTAAACACACGGCACCTTAAACACACTGTCAGTTCCGTAAGCGACTCATCCGATCGAACTCCAAATTTGAAATTTGAACAGGTTTCCCTCCTCCTCCTGAAGATCGGCCTTCTGCAGTTTCGATTTTTGAAAACCCTGCGCAAAGTGCTCTTTGAATATCCCGGAGATCGGCCTTCCTGTGATTTGTTAATAATTTTAGACAATAATTTTAGTATATATGTTTTTTATTAATAATTTTAGAAAATAATTATTTTAACCATATGGTAGAAAAAGAATAATTATTAATGTTGGATATTATCATCTTCAATTTCTCACGAAGAAGTCCCATCAATTTTGAAGAGATAATAACTCTTTGAATCACAAGTTCTTGGAAACTATAATTATAACAATTTATTCATATGTAAATAAATTGCAAGAAAGCAAATTTTAAGTGATCATTTTCAATATTGTATTTGAAATAATAAATAATAATTAAATTTAAATAACATATCTTGTAAGAAAGTAATTTTTAAGTGATCATTTTCAATATTGTATTTGAATTAATAAATAATAATTAAATTTAAATAACACATCATAAATTGTGAGAAGCTTGCAAGAAAGTGATTTTTAAACATGATTTTTAATATAAATTTGCATTAATAAATAATAATTAAATTTGTATAAATGTAAAGAACGAAATTTTGAAGAAACCATAACCCCATTTATTAAGATGTTATAGTTACATCAATGATTATTTGAATATTTATTTGCTATCATTTTTAATATTTAATCTTATTTAAAGTTAAAATTTTCAATATTTAACTTAATAAGATTAGAGAAAAGGGAACATGATAAGGGTCCGAGTTTAATTTTTGTAGTTGTGATTGGGCGTTGAAGGGAAATGTTTGTAAGCATATCTTCAAAGTTCAAATGTGGGCTAGTGAACATGATTTAGACATTAATACATTACCAAATGTTTCAAGTCCCATTATTGACAGACTTGCAGTTTTAGTCGTTTTAAATCAAACAACGACAATGAGCCTGCTACCAGAAGATCAAGCAAACCTTAAACATGTAAATATTTTATCAGATCATGTTGATCCCGACATAGAAACATTGAACAATCCAATCCCTGATGTTGATAGATTGCAATTTTTACATGCATCGATCAATAAAAGAGCGAGGAATATGTTGAACAATTTTCCTACAAATGTGGACCATGTTGAAGCAATTGACAAATTGTTTTGCACTTTAGAAGTAGAGATAAAAAAAAAATAATAATAATAATTGTCAGTGTCATGTCTCCATCTAAAATCACAACTAAGAGACAACACAGTTTTTTGAGCCCGCAAAGTAAAAAGATACAACATCATCATCAGAGACATTCAAGTAAGTATAGACCACAATTTCAAAGGGTTGGATGGGTTCACATAAAGTCAAGGAATAAAATGGACAATCAAATAGAACTAATTTCTTCGAAAGATCATAGGAATGTGCAACGAACCTCTGATCATGTGCAACATTACGTTCCAGACAATATATGTATTGTAGTTAGAGATATTAATTTGTTTTACATTATATAAATTATATTATTAGCCTCAAACTCATTTTAGGAATGTTGTATGATTGTAGTTACAGTTGAGGGATCCACATCTCAGAATGAAGCTCGTCATATTCGACATTGTCAACTTCAATTATTTTCTGATGATATTATTGAGGGTAACACAAGTACATTTTTTAAATTATTTTGACAAAAGAGAGTTGTAAAAATATTTATATAATTTAGTTAAAGTTTGTCCAATTAAATATTTAGTGCATCGTTTCTTACAATGAACACTAACCTTATTTCATTTTAATGGTTTATGTTGTAAGTTGAACCAAATGATTTAGTGATCCAACAAATTAGCACATGCATGCCAACAGTTCCATTACTTCCAGATTTGAACATATGAGGCTTGATGAAAGGTAAATTTAACATTCAAGTTTTCAAAAAGTAGTCATATAATAATTGACATGAAACATATATTATTTTAGCATGTATTTTAAATAAAAAAATGAGATACGAAATATTACTAATAATACATTTGTTTATTTGTGCTTTTTAGGAGTACCGAGGGATTGAATATAATAACCTGATGAAAGCATTTGGATGAAGTTTTGAAAAATTATGTTTCTGCAAAGAGCTTTGGTGCATGCACAATAAGGAGACGGACTTAGTTGATGGTCCTATGGAGGAAGGGTATAGTAGAACGCCTTTCGGAATTTTATGAATAATACACTTGAGATTTGGGTAAAGTCAATATTTGATTCATTGGGGAGATGAGAACCAGGGAAGGACGAGGTCATAATTAATAAGAGATCGATCCATTCTGTGATCGATCCTAATAGAACCATATCGAGAGATTTGAAAGGAACACTACAGATAATGTAAATAAGAAGAGAAAAACATGGAAGAATTCATGTTGATGTAAAATCATGGGATGAACCAGCTAGGGTTCAATAACAAGCTTAATTACATAGGCTACAACCTATGGGTCTATGCTGATGTAGACCTATTGGGCATCATTAGCCTTCCTAGCTGCATCATATATACCGGTATGTATACTAGGTATATATACGTGTATATATACTGACATATATACCTAGTATATATATCGACATATATACTAAGTATATATAGCGGTATATATACTAAGTATATATAGAGGTATATATACTAAGTATATATAGAGGTATATATACTAAGTATATATACCAACACATATACCTAGTATATGTTGATATAGATACTGATATATATACTAAGTATATATACTGGTGGTATATATACTAAGTATATATACTGACGTATATGTGTTTCGTTGTATATATACTTGTATATATAACGACACACACACACACACACACATATATATCAAGTGTAAGAGAAAAAAGATAATGGAGGTTGAGGATATGGAGGATTCAAAGGAAGCGGACAAGGAAAATATGGAGGTGTGACAATATTGAATTGTTTCAATTATGGAGAATTTAGACATATTGCATGTCATTGTACAAAACCATGATTACTCTGCACCTATTATCATAGTATAGATCGTAAAATAAAAGAGTTCCCAGACTTGATAAGGAAATGGGAAGAAAATAAAGTGCACATTGTGATGGAAGAGCTATGTAGAGAAGATGGATGCACTACATAGGTACATGCAATAATAAGAGGTAGTCTAAGAATTGTGTTGGTTGCAAAAGCAATAATCATTGGGAAGATGTAGGGAATGTAAATTTGCTATGGAGTATGAAAAAAACATAGAATGATTGAGTAAATATTATGATCTTGTATATATATCGACATATACTAGGTATATGTGTCGGTATATATACTTAGTATATATACCCGTGTATATACTCGATATATATACTAGGTATATATGACGTTATATATACTCAGTATATATATATATATATATATATATATATACTTAATATATATATCGATATATACACTAGGTATATATGTTAATATATATACTCATTATATATATCGGTATATATACTAGGTATATATATAAGTATATATATCGATATATAAACTTAGTATATATACCATTATATATACTAGGTATACATGTTGGTATATATACATCGGTTTATATACTTAGTATATATATCGATATATAGACTTAGTATATATATCGTTATATATACTTAGTATATATACCAATATATATACTTAGTATAGATGAGTATATATATTAGGTATATATACTAAGTAAATATACCTAGTATATATACTTAATATAGTATATATATGAGTATCTATATCGACATATAATAGGTATATTTGTCGGTATATATATACTTAGTCTATATAATGGCATATGTACTAGGTATATATGTCGGTATATATACAAGTATATATATTGATATATATACTTAGTATATATCATGTGCCCTCCAGGACGGATCTTGACTGGTAACTTGTGAAACCTTCAGAGCTTCTCCCCCCTTTGAATTTTTCTCCACGCTATCTCTCTTGAGCTTTATTTCTCGAACTCTTTAACTCCTCAAAGGGATACTTCGACACTTAGTTAAAATTTGGACCTGTGCACTCATTACAAAAAATTCTCACGCAAGATTTAGCTTCTTGCGGGCGACTGTGCACACCCTGTGACAGTCCATTTGCACTGCTTGCAAATGGAAGTTTCACGCTACCTCTTCTAAGCTTCTAAGTCGAATTCATATTTTTTGGGAGGGATTGACAAAGTGTATGCTGACTTGGTTGGCTCAAATTTAGGTTTGGGATGAGAAACCTAATGGTTCGATCTACATGAGAGCTTCCATATATGTGCATTTTGGCTTCCGTATACGTACATATACAAAAGGAAAAATGTGCATATACGAAAGAGAGCTTCCACAAATGTGCATTTTTGTTTTCCGTAAATGCGCATATACGGAAGCTCTCTTCCGTATATAAAGTTTATGTATATGCACATTTTGGCTTCCATAAATGCGAATATATAGAAGCCAAAATGCACATATACAGAAGCTCTTTTCTGTATATGCGCATTTACGGAAACAAAAATGCACATATACGAAAGACAAAATGTGCATATACAGAAGCTCTCTTCCATATATGTGCATTTTGGCTTTCGTAAATGTGCATATACGGAATCTCTCTTCCATATATGCACATTTTGGCTTCTGTAAATGCGCATATACCGAAGTCAAAATGCACATATACGAAAACTCTCTTTCGTATATGCGCATTTACGGAAGCCAAAATGCACATATACGGAAAGTCTCTTATGTATATGCGCATTTACGGAAGCCAAAATGCACATATATGGAAGCTCTCTTTCGTATATGTACATTTTATCTTCTCTATATGCGCATATACAGAAGCCAATCTGCACATATACGGAAGCTCTCTTCTGTATATGCACATTTTGTCTTCCGTATATGCACATTTACGGAAGCTCTATATACGGAATCCAAAATGCGCATATATGAAAGCTCTATATATGGAAGAGAGATTTCGTATATGCGCATTTTGGCTTCCGTAAATGCACATATACGAAAGGAAAAATGTGCATATACGGAAGAGAGCTTCCATATATGCACATTTTCCCTTCCGTATATACACATTTTGGCTTCCATATATGTGCATTTTTTCCTTCCGTAAATGCGCATATACGGAAGCTAAAATGCGCATATACAAAATCTCTCTTCCATATATGAACATTTTTTCTTCCGTATATGCGCATTTACGGAAGCTCTCTTCCGCATATACGGAAGACAAAATGTACATATATGGAAGAGAGCTTCCATAAATGCGCATTTTTGTTTTCCGTAAATGCACATTTTTCCTTCCGTAAATGCGCATATACGAAAGCTCTCTTTCGTATATGCACATTTTTCCTTCCGTATATGCTCATTGTGGCTTTCGTAAATGCGCATTTATGGAAGCCAAAATGCGCATATACAGAAGAGAGATTTACAGAAGCCAAAATGTGCATATACGAAATCTCTCTTCCATATATGCGCATTTTGGCTTCCGTAAATGCGCATTTTGGTTTTCGGATATGTGCATTTTTTCCTTCCGTAAATGCGCATATACGAAAGCTCTCTTCCATATATGCGCATTTTGTCTTCCGTATATGTGAATTTATGGAAGCCATAATGTGCATATATGGAAGCTCTCTTCCGTATATAGAGCTTCCATATATGCGCATTTATAAAAAACAAAAATGTGCATTTACAGAAGAGAGCTTCCGTATTTGTGCATTTTGACTTATGTATATGCATTTTTACAAAAGCCAAAATGCGCATATACGGAAGCCAACATGCACATTTACAGAAGTTCTCTTCTGTATATGCATATTTTGGCTTCCGTAAATGTGCATATATGGAAGCCAAAATGCACATATACAAAAGGTCTCTTTCGTAAATGCACATTTTTGTCTTCCGTAAATGTGCATATACAGAAGACACAATGTGCATATATGGAAGAGAGCTTTCATATATGTGCATTTTGGCTTCTGTATATGCGCATTTACGGAAGCCAAAATGCACATATACGGAAGAGAGATATGCACATTTTGGCTTCCGTAAATGCGCATTTTGGCATCTGTAAATGGGCATATACTGAAAAGAGCTTATGTATATGTGCATTTTGGCTTTTGTAAATGCGCATATACGGAAGCCAAAATGGGCATATACGAAATCTCTCTTCTGCATATACGCATTTTGGCTTTTGTATATTCGCATTTATAGAAGGAAAGAATGTGCATATACGGAAGCCAAAATGCGCATATACGGAAGAGAGCTTCCATATATGTGCATTTTGGCTTCTGTATATGCACATTTATGAAAGCCAAAATGTGCATATATGGAAGCTCTATATATGAAAGAGATCTTTTATATATGCGCATTATGGCTTACATAAATGCACATATACAGAAGCCAACATGTGCATTTACGAAAGCTATCTTTTGTATATGGGCATTCTATCTTCCGTATATGCGCATTTTGGCTTCCGTAAATTTGCATATACGGAAGCTAAAATGCGCTTATACGAAAGATCTATATACGAAAGAGAGTTTTCGTATATGCGCATTTTGTCTTTTGTAAATGCGCATATACGGAAGACAAAATGTACATATACGGAAGAGAGCTTCCATAAATGTGCATTTTTTTCTTTTTGTAAATGCACATTTTTTCCTTCCGTAAATTCACATATATGGAAGCTCTCTTCCATATATGCACATTTTGCCTTCCATATATGCGCATTTTGTCTTCCGTAAATGCGCATTTACGGAAGCCAAAATGCGCATATACAGAAGAGAGATTTACGGAAGCCAAAATGTGCATAGACGGAAGCTCTCTTCTGTATATGTGCATTTTGGCTTATGTAATTGTGCATTTTGGCTTCTGTATATGCGCATTTTTTCCTTCCGTGAATGTGCATATACGGAAGAGACGAAGCTCTCTTCCATATATGCACATTTTGTCTTCCATATATGCGCATTTACGGAAGCCATAATGCGCATATACGAAAGATCTCTTTCATATATAGATCTTTCGTATATGCGCATTTTTTCCTTCTGTAAATACGCATATACGGAAGAGAGATTTCGTATATGCGAATTTTGGCTTATGTATATGTGCATTTACGGAAGCCAAAATGCACATATACAGAAGCTATCTTCCATATATGCGTATTCTATCTTCTGTATAAGCGCATTTTGGCTTCTGTAAATGCGCATGTACGGAAGCCAAAATGTGCATATACGGAAGAGAGTTTGAAGATAAGAAGCTTGTGGAAAAACAAAGTGTCATATTTAACGAAGCAACCACAATTGTGAAAGAACCTGTTTATTTACATTCTATTGAACATAGAAAATTTCCATGAATCTGAATATGAATCTGAAGGTGAAGAATTTAAATTTAAAAATAACTTTAAATTTAAAATTTTAAAAAAGTTTTACCAAAATCAAAATCACATGGGTTATATTCTCAAATTAATTTATATGAATTTATCTAAAAGACTACATTAATCCAAATTGGTGTATGCGACCCCCTCTTCACATGGATTTAAACTTGTGACCTCTTAGGAGAAAAGACATGTTTTCTACTTTTTGGGTTTTTTAGTCAGAATTCGGCAATGTAAATTTGGACAAAATGGCTATTTTCTGTTGTTTAAATTGTATTTTTTGTAAAATCAAACTGAAAAAGTTGCCAAAAAACCTCCAAAAGGTAGAATGTTTAGACTACTACGTTCTTAACCATTAAACCCAATCAAATTCTTTGTTAACAAATGTTTGTTTTGCAACTAATGTTTACTGGATTTTTGGGACTTGTCCCATCCTCCCGTTATTAGCATGCATGCATGATTTTTAAGACGTTAGTCTTAGTTAAGCCACTGGGATGAGGATAGGGATTATGTGATAATTATCGACCATTGGTAATACAACTTAGAACATATATGCCCATCATAGATGTAGATGAACATCGTATTTAATTAAGGAATGAAATAAAAAGATACACCAAGACATTTTTTTCAATGATATTATCAACTCAGTAAGTACCTAGTGGTTTTGTTCATAATTTCATTGCATCATCACAACACCAGTGCCCTACGGTGGCATCTTGTAAGTATATGGTATAGGCAACCTTCATGAGAAAGATAATGGTGCTTATTCAACTAAACAATGTTTGGTTGGAAATGTTTCGAATGAGTTACTAGTAACAAGATCTAAGATTTATGTGTCTGTATCTTGTTGTCAGCTCGCAGATGATAATGGTTTTCTTGGTAGATCTATGGAAGGTTGTATTTCAATTGATAGAAAAAGAAAGAAAATAGATATTATGGGCAATCAACTAACCAAAAATCCTTATTTACTATTTTTTTTATGAAAACCATTTATATTACTTTTACTAAGCTATAATTATAAAAACCCCAGAGGCGTTGGAGGATTGCCTCTTATACCATTAGTGTTTTTCCCCTACGAAGAACTAGAACCATATTCAAATTCAATAATCTGCGTGGGAAGCTCCTTCTGAACAGATTTTACTGTAGGGAAACAAAACTATAGAACAGGTTTCAATAGATGCAGGAGAACTGATCATCCTCGATACTAAATAGAGTTAAATGCTCAAAACATAAAACATACACAAATTTTTTCAAGAGCATAAATATAATGTCCCATAACAGAGTGAAGCCACTCTTAGCAACCAGTTTTTCATACAATCTTGGAGTTATTTTCAACATCAATGATCCACTTTCCATTAGTATTATCTTCCTAGGCCTTATTGATTATTTTCAATTACGAGCATGATTACATGCATTCATCATCAAAGCATCCAGGAATTTTTACTCGGACATGTCCTTCTTTCTCATCTAGAAGTTGAGCTTGTTGAATATTGCCCAAGCTCTGTGGATCATTTATTTACCACCTTGGATACTTTGTCCTTATTCTCATTCACCATCAATCTGTGAACCCTTTTAATTTGACCTATGTGCACATTGTGTTATTTATGGCATTTTGGTGGTGTTGTGACTCTAAGTTTCCAATGTCATGGTAATAGGAGAGGAGAGGTCATAGTATATCTTGTGGTAAGTGTCCTTCTGCTGCGTAGATGGAGTTGATTCCTTTTCCAAGAAAACCAATTAAATTCATGGCGCTTTTTTCCTTTTCCTCTTGTGAATGGGCGTTCTTAAGGTCCAAAACGATTGTTGAATGCCAACATAGAAGATATTTGAAAAAATGCTAGCATTCAACCACTAGAGATGTGCTACTTATCAACTCGGTAAGTAATAAGGATTCTGTAAGTACCTACCAGTTTTTCCCTCCTTATATGCCCACAGGCATAGATGTCCATGTTAACAAAAATTGGGTTTTGCCAAAGAAGCTCATGGTATGCCTTCAAAACCAGCAGTTGGTTCCAGAAGAGGTTTATTCCCCTGTCGTCGTCGATGCGGTGGAGGCGTTGTGTTCGGGGTTGATGTATGCAATTGTGTAACATCTCAGCTTGCTGATCAATTTCACATCTTCCAGGTCTTGAGCCGATATGATTTTCACCTCTAGTCGGTCTCGTGGTATTCATGAAGCGCGGTGCTTCAAAATTCAAAACTGAAATGATTTTCACGTCTAGTTGGTCTTGGGAGTATTCATGGAGAGAGAGAATTAAAAATTAAAAATTCAAAAGTGAGTGATTGTGTTTTGGGGACCGTGGGCGGTCTGACGTTAGAGTTGACAGACCTGACAGACCATGGCAGGTGCACTGCAAATCTTTGGCATGCCAATTGACTAATGATGAATGTTTCATAGGAGGTCGTCGGATGGTCGAGAAATGAAGCCCACCGAAAATTTTGTTGACTTAATGGTTGTATGCCAAGAATGTATGTATGGGTATGAAACCTGCATGCACTGGGGATTGTACTTCACCTGCACGTATCCACCTACACTAAGCAATCATTTTCTTAGTGCATGGTGGATAATACTTGCCATTGCTTTTATGCTCACATCATTGTTTCATGATAACAACGTCCCAATATAGAGCGTGCTTTCACTCTCTTTTACAAAAATCGCCCTGTAGTTTACTCATAAAATGGATTAGTCACCTAGAGTTTTTATACCACTTGTTGGGCAGCTGGAGAAAAATATAGCATAAAATCAGAGGATAAACGAGCAAGGTCAAACACCCATGAAACCAAGAACAATAAACACACAATTGATACAGTGATTTATGTGGAAACCCAATGAGGGAGAAAACCACGGGATCAGTGATTTATGTGGAAATCCAATGAGGGAGAAAACCACGAGATCAATATTCTTATTATTCAAGGGAGAATTATAATAGCCAACCTAGGCATACAACCATCCTCTCCTCTCATACACACAACACCTCAGTATTGTGTCTTGCTCTCACACACTCACTACACATTGCACTTGCACCTCTATGGGTATGCTCGTATATATAACATCTTCACTCAATTACATAGACTGATCATGAATAGATCACATAGTTACATGAACAGTTCATAAATAGATTGCATGCATGCCCATTAACATAGCTGCATTGCATGTGACAACATGAGAAAATTCTTTGAAATATTTCCAAACACTTATCTGGTCACTTCTGAACTTATGCAACCTGTTGTTGTTCTCCCTATGGTTGTCGTTTACCCTTCAAACACCCGATCATGTTTGTAGTTACATGAACCAATAAAACTAGCCA
This sequence comes from Picea mariana, assembly GCA_032191745.1. Taxonomy (NCBI): domain Eukaryota; kingdom Viridiplantae; phylum Streptophyta; class Pinopsida; order Pinales; family Pinaceae; genus Picea; species Picea mariana. The sequence goes on from JASDQU010882656.1 coordinate 72,606, forward strand.
TTCCTAAGGTTGTGTTTTTGTAATCAAAGAACTCACACAACCATAACAAATAAAGACACGAAGAACACACACAATTGACTTATCTATTGCATTACAGGCATGAGTATTTATACAGTGGTGGGATAAGCTCCATCGTTGATTAGTTTCAAGATCAATGGTTGGAATTGCTTATTCCAGAGGTTTCTGGTTCTTTCAAGAGTTTACCAAAGTCGGTGCATTTATTGCAGGCTTATCTCCATCAACTACCAGATTGGTTGTTTAATTAATTTCTAACACTCCCCTTAATTAAACAACCTTTACAACATCTATCTTATCTCTACATATTACAAACTTAGCCTTCCCAAGAGGCTTTGTAAATATATCTATAGCATTATCATTTGTGTTGCAATACAATACATCAATTTCATTTGACTGTATTTTTTTCTCTTACAAAATGATAGTGTGTCTCAATATGCTTTGACCTAGCATGATACATTGGGTTGTTTGCCAGTTTGATGGAACTTTGGTTGTCACATTGGATGATTTTTGGTACTTTTTTCTTTTCTCCAACATCTTCAAGAATCCTCCTTATCCAAATTGCTTCACAGGTGGCAGTGCATAATGCTTTGTACTCAACTTCAGTGGATGACAAAGAAACAGTTGGTTGTTTTTTACTGCTCCAGGACACGATCCCTGATCCAATACTGAATGCATATCATGTAGTAGACTTCCTGTCATCTAGATCTCATGCCCAATCAGAGTATGAGAAACCTGTCAACTCAACATCAAAATCATTAGTATACTCAATACCAAAATCAATAGTCCCTTTCAAATATCGGAGGACTCTCTTTGCAGCTTTCCAGTGATTCTCATGAGGCTTAGCCATAAATTGGATAAGAATGCTAACTGAATATGCAATATCTGGCCTGGTTGTGGTGAGATAATTTAGACTTGCCACCAATTGTCGATACAAAGTACCATCCATTTCTTTTGAGTCATCATTATTGTTGAGCTTAACATTTTGTTCTAATGGAGTAGATACTGGCTTACATCTGTTCATATTAAACCTCCTGAGTACCTCCTTCGTATATTTTCTTTGTGTGATTAAGGTCTTACCATTTTCTCTCCATACCTCAAGACCTAAACAATAATGTAAATGTCCAAGATCCTTCATTTCAAACTTTTGTGACAACTTTCTTTTGATCTCTTCAATCAACCCAGTAGCACTTCCTGTTATGATAAGATCATCCACATATAGAGAAATCAAAGCAATTTGACCATTTCTATCTTTCTTGATAAACAGGTTTGGATCACTTTTTCTTTTTATAAAGCCTTGTTGAAAGAAAAATGTATGAATTTTCTCATACCAAGACCTAGGTGCATGTTTAAATCCATATAAAGCTTTCTTCAACTTGCATACAAGATGTTCTTCTCCTTTCTTTACAAACCCCTCTGGTTGAACAAGATAAACCTCTTATTTTAATTATCCATTCAAAAATGCTGACTTGACATCTAATTGATGCAACTTCCAATTGTACTTGGTAGCCAATGCAATCATTAATATAATAGTATTCATTTTTTCTATAGGAGAAAAAGTGTCTTCATAATATATCCCTTCTTTCTATGAATAACCTTTGGCAACCAATCTAGCTTTGTATTTTTCTATACTATCATCAACATTAAATTTATATTTGAACAACCATTTTGATCCTATGGGGGTTTTGTTCTCAGGAAATTTCGTCATTTCCCATGTTTCATTTTTAATTATAGAGTCATATTATTCCTTCATGGCATCCATCCATTCTTTGTGGTCTTTAGCTTGCTCATAATTTAAAGGTTCTACCACATTCATAGCTTGAGTTATTAAGGCATAGTCTCTATACCTGACTGGGGTCTCAGATTGTCTTGTTGTCCTCCTTAGTTCTTCACTTCTTTGTGGACTTCCTTCACCTCTTCTAGGCGTGCTCTGGCTACTTGTAGAATCTACGATGCTTGGATCTTCTCCTTGGACTTCTTCTTCTTCTTCTTTAGCATTTTCCTCATTTTCTTTAGGTAGATTCCACACATCATAATCATATGCTTTTCGCACTTCATCTGCATTTTCATGAAACAACACATCTCTACTTGAAAACACCTTATGATTGTTAGGATCAAACATCTTATAGGCTTTATATTCTATACAATAACCAATAAATATGCATTTGATTGCCTTTGCATCAAGCTTTCTTCTATCTTCTTTTGGAATGTGAGCAAATGGTTTACTCCCAAATATTCTCAAGCAAATGCTTTACTCCCAAATATTCTCAAGTGACTCACTTCTGGTTTATATCCATAAAAAGCTTCAAAAGGTGTTTTGTGCTCTAAAATTTTTGTAGGACTCCTATTCTTTAGATATACAACAGTACTAATTGCTTCAGCCCAAAAACCATTAGAAAGATTTTTACCTTTTATCATACTGTGAGCACATTCAACGAAGGTTCTATTTTTCCTTTCTGCTACTTCATTTTGCTGAGGAGTATGTGGCACTGTAAATTGCTATTAAATCCCATTATTTTTGCAATACCTGATGAATGCCCCTGATGTATACTCCCCTCCTTAATCTAACCTGAGAATCTTGATGCTCCTTCCTGCTTGCTTTTCAACCATATTCTTGAATTCTTTAAAGTATTCAAAGACATCACTTTTCTTTCTCATAAAATAGACCCAAGTGTATCTAGTTCTATCATCAATAAAGATAAGGAGATAATATGCTCCTCCAAGAGATCTAGTTTGCATGGGTCCACAAACACCAGTATGCACTAGTTCAAGAATTTCTCGCCTTCTTTTATCTATATGCATAGGAACCTCTTCTCTATGTTGTTTTCCTAATGCACATCCTTCACATTCAACATGTTCACTCTTAAACATTGGAAGACCTTCTACCATTTCTTTCTTTTGAAGCATCATAAGATCATTATGGTTTAGGTGTCCATACCTTTGATGCCATAACTCTTCCATTGACATAGTTGTGGATGCCAACGCTTGATGATCCCTCCTTGTAACATSAAGCTTATATAGTCCTCCAAGTCTTGATCCTCTTGCAATGATTTTGTAGTGATCTTGTATATCTTTCACCACACATTGTGACTTAACAAATTCTACTTTTAGATCTTGATCATCAATGGTGGATACCGAAATTAAATTCTTCTTTATGCCCATCACATACATTACATTATGGATTTGTTTCACCTCATCAGTAGGTAAAGTCACAGATACATCTCCGTACCCTTTAATTTCATGTGACCTATCATCTCCTAGATAGATCTTATGAACATCATTAATGTTTTCATGATATGTATCAAACCAATTCCTATTACATGACATATGAATTGAAGCACTAGAATCAATAAACCATGCATTAGCATCATCAATGTATGCTGATAAAGCAGCATCATAAACAAACAACTTAAGATTTTTGAAATCATCACATACTCTGGCACCTTTATCAACAAAATTTCTTGAATGCTTGTTATATTTGGACTCATTAAACTTCCTCCTCCTACAATATTTAGGATATTGTCCAAACTTACCACAGTAGTAGCATCCTTCATTCTTCTTCACATTTGTGTTTGTGCTTGGTGGTGCCCTGCCATTATCTGGTTTTGTATGTGGTCTGCCTTCTTTATTTCTCCTCCATGGCTTTCCTTTGTAGGGTTGTTTCCCTTTCGCCACCAATGCCATATCTGAATTGTGAGATCTATCATTGAGATTCTTTTTGCGTTCCTCCTCTTGCAAAAGAATACCTGTCAATTCATCAAAAGTAGGGGCCTTTTCCCTCACTGCAAGACCAGTAATGAACATTTGATATTCATCTAACATGCCATTTAATGTGACAGTGACCAGGTCAATACTAGAAATCTTTTTACCAATATCTCCTAGCTTATCTTTCAAATCTTTGATTCTATAAAGAAAGTTACTGATATTTTCATTCTCCTCCATCTTAATTGAAAGAAGCTTACTCCTCAAAAATAATACACGGTTTGTGTTCGTCGTCTCATACAAACCTTTAAGTGTCTCCCAAGTTCATGGGATGTTTTACATTCCCTAATCTGTGGGATGATATTTTCCTTGACAAACATCCTCAAGAGCACCTTCACTTTAGTCTCTCGTCGCTCCCAATCCTGAATTGAGGCTGTTGAGGCTACTGGTTTTGCTTCGTCTCCACATGCAATCGACCAAACATTGTATCCTTCCATCAACGTCTACAACTTAAACTTCCAATTGACATAATTTTCCCCATCTAACTTATTTGATTCATTTATATATGAATCTACCATGATATTTGTCATCTTTAAAAAACATTAAAAACACTTTAAAATGATCTAGGCCTTTTAGAACCCAATGTAGAAACTCTATACTAATCAATAATTCAAATTGTGACCCCAATCACAATATCATCTCATCTTCACAAGATAAACATGTTGAACCCTCACAAATAAACACACTTTTTAGATTAACACACTACCACCATTATATCCTTCAATATATGATATGTTAAAATTAACTTTCCATTCACTTAAATCCAACACCAAAATTACCACCACCATAAAACAAAATTACTTTTATATTCTTAAGACTTCCAAAATTACCACAACCACTTTTATATTCTTAAATCTTCCAAAATTACCACGACAAATTCAACTTCTACTCAAATCAAACCAAAGCAACTAGGCCATAAAAAAAAAGACAATATGCATATTGCTCCTTTACCATGCAGAATTTCCCTACCATATAACTCCTCTACGGATTAGTGTGCAGCCCTGAGCCAACAATTCCTTATGGAAATCTTCCTTCGTGCAACAGGAGATGAAATACTAAACAACCGCCTAATTTTTTTTTTCACGACTCACCACATAATTTCTTCACTCCAGGGCTTCTTTCTCAACTCAACAAAGCTTCGATTGGCCCTTTAGATCGATCCTCTCAGCCACGGAACCAGAGTCCGTCGTTCTAGAATCAGATTAATAGCAACACAGTTCTGGTGTATGCGGATTGCTTAATCTCCTCAATGCACAGTGGAGAAGCAAACTCTGTCTCACGACAAACAACAGTGACGACTCTCAACACTCTTTTGGCTCTTACGACCCTCACAACTCTCAGACCTCACAACTCTCTAACACAGGTCAGCACACCTCACAGTGCTCACATTCTCAGGCGTCTCTGCCTCACACGACACTCATGGCTCTCTTGGCTTTGATACCAAATCAGAGAACTCACACCGCCATAACAAACAGAGACGCGAAGAACACACAATTGACTTGTCTATTGCATTACAGGCATGAATATTTATACAGTGGTGGGATAAGCTCCACCGTTGATTAGTGTCAAGATCAATCGCTGAAATTGCTTCTTCCAGACGTTTCTGGTTCTTTCAAGAGTTTACCAAAGTCGATGCACTCGGTGCATTTATTGTAAGCTTATCTCCATCAACTACCAGATTGGTTGTTTAATTAATTTCTAACATTTGTTAGATTGAACTTTGAACCTGTCTGTACTTCGTTGTAATAGATTAGTAGCCCAACTATTTTTTTCTCGATTAAAGTTCACAATTTCGGTTAAAGTTCACAGTTTCATGAAATTCTTGAAATAGATTTCATGATATTCTTCAAATGTCAAACAAATAGATTTACTGATTCTAAACTCTTCAATAAATAAGAAAAGAAAATATCCAAATTACACATAGATTTACTGGTTCAAAGTCTTCAATAAATAAGAAAAGAAGATATCCAAATTACACATAGATTTACTGTTCTATACTCTTCCATAAATAAGAAAAGAAGATATCCAAATTACACATAAAGGAAGATATGTATGAACATAGATTTATTGGTTCTAAACTCTTCCATAAATAAGAAAAGAAGATATCCAAATTACACATAAAGGAAGATATGTATGAACATAAGACGAATATTAAACTATTCCATAAAAGGAAAGGAGATATCCAAATTACACATAGAGGAGATGTATGAACATTAGTCCAATGTGACAAATAAAACTGTGGATCCTAGTATTAGTTTATACTTATTCCATATTCTTGAACTTAAGTATTATTTTTGGCTTTGAAAGCTTCAACAAACAAATCTAAATTCTTATTAGATGTGCCTCTGTCCAGCACCGCCTTCTTCATAACCTTTCTAATAGGCTCGACCTTCAATTTCAATTTTCTCCCCTCCTCTTCACCCATGAATTTCTTGAGGGTTCTTGATATTTCTTACCTTCCAACCAGCTTACCTTCCAACCAGCGGTTTGCAGTTTTGAAAGCTCTTGCTACTCACACCCAAATCCATGGCCACTCCCCAGTCTTCTACAATTAGCCATCTATTTGTGCATTGATCTGTGAATAACGGAAATGCCAACATGGGTACTCCTAATGATAAACTCTCAAGAATGGAGTTCCATCCACAGTGAGTAAGAAATCCACCCACAAATCCACCCACAGAAGGATGAGACAAAACCTCCAGCTGAGATGACCATTGAACTACCAAACCCTTATCTTTGGTTTCCTCCAGAAATCCTTCCGGCAGTATGTCTTGAATTCCCGAGGCAATGATATCGGGACGAAGCACCCAAATGAACGGTTGCTTGCTTTCCAGTAATCCCATGGTCATTTCTTCTATCTGGGCTCTAGAAACATGAGCAAAGCTTCCGAAAGAAATATAGATGACTGAATTTTTGGACTTGGAGTCCAGCCATCTGGTACAGTCGGATTCAGGCCACATGCTGGTTCGTGATGTTTCGTTATTGAGATCTTCTCGGAAGGTTGAAGGAAGCAAAGGACCAACGGACCAAAATGGCTGTGTCGACTGTAACTGCAATTCTGCAATAGCTCGGCTTTCTAAACCTTCAACGGTATTAGAGATAATCCAATCGGCGCCTCGAACCGATTGAAATGCTTCATATAGTAGTTCGTGTGCTCTGGTTGATACATCCAACTCCTGAAAATGAGATGGAAGATCTGTTATCTTTAAAGCAGAAACTCCCGGTATGTAGTTTATTAAGTTTTCATGTTCATCCTCTGCAAAACCACAAAACAACAGCTTAAACACCACGGTTTAAACATTTCCATTTCCACAAACTTTCTATTTCTACACACTTTGCAAAATGTTAAATTTCAATTAATTTTTTTTCTCATAATTACTGGCTCTAAGAAGTTAAGCTGTAACAATATAATAATAAGATTTGAATCAGTGATACTGGCTCTAGGAAGGGTTAAGGTGTCACAAAGTTAATCATAAGATTTGAATCAGTGATGTGATGAAATGTAAACTAAAACCCATACTAACCAACTTCAAACTAAAATTTTTAATAACTTACCTTGAAACTAAAATCTCTGTAATTTAAATTTAAAAAAATTACATAAAGAAGCCCATAGAAAATAACTTACCGTCGACAAATGGAGAATGACCATTTTCCACCAGTAGATCCCAATGATAATAGATTGAAAAGACCATGGCGATCTGTTGTCTTTAAATCCGATAATCCAGGTATGTAGTTTATTAAGTTTTCATGCTCATCCTCTGCAAAACCACAGAACAAGTTTGACAGCTTAAACATTTCGAGCAATGTGTGCTTGCACCTTAATTTCCCCAAAGCGATCCCAAGAAATGTGTGCTTGCACCTTATTTTCCCCAAAGCGATCCCAAGAAATTCCTCTTGGTACACAAAGTCTTCGGAAATGGCCATGTTATCAAATTACTAAAGGTTTGCTCCATTGCTATAATGCAGTCTACTAGCGTATCATTCCAAAATTATTTGCTAATTATCCACAAATTCAAATGTTTTCTTCATCTTCATGACGAATTGTGTAATCTATTTCACAGTTCCAAATATGTTTATTGTGAACTCGGATAATTGATACATACCAATAATGTCCAAAGGAACAAATCTCCATAATTGCGAGACAAGCTCTACTTAAAATTTCTCCAGCCACAAAACCTACAAAGACTGAAATTTCAAACATAATCAAAGTTTCTCTCTCATTGAAATTGCAAGCATGGTGGAATGATGAGGATTGAAAAGCTCCATAAATATTCCCAAAATAGGTTTAATTAAAATAATAAAGGCCTTAAGGTCGGGTTTCTAATGTGTTTTGTACTGATCAGTACAAAGTATTTGTGATGGGTTGGTTGATTGTGGGATTGGTTTGTTGTTAGGATCTTCCGGCCGAGCAGGGAGGTGATGCAGTAAGCAGTATGGTGTACGAGGCAAGCTAAAGAATTCGAGATCATGTCCATGAGTGTGTAGGAATAATCAATGAACTCCAGAGTAAAGTAGCAAGATGCAATCCCAATTGACTTCTGCTCAAGTAGAGATCACCAACATTACTCTACAAATGTCAATCTCTTACCCCTTGTTACAGGATATCATGAAATTTCAGATCCCATTTTTTTCTGCTTATCACCGCGGCTAGAAAGTGAAAATATGACGAACACGAACCCGTCTGTTTTAGATGATTTAGGTCCTCTCAAATTATGGG
>JASDQU010882657.1:0-10643 GCA_032191745.1 Picea mariana
AAGATTTGAAAACATTAATGCATGTGGGTCATTCATAATGAATTAAAAAGAAAAGATGAATAATAAAAATATTCATTACTTATGAAAATGACAGGCATTAAAACAAATGACTTTATACACTATTGGAAAACATAACAACCATTATATTTGCAAATTAATGATCCATTTAGAATGCACATTGAATGCAAACCATACAAATAGATAGATAAGATACATTCTTCAATGTTAAGAGTTTATAACTAAGATGACGTGACATTGTATTTTAATAGAAAAATGCTCCAAAATAGATGTACTTTTTCCCTGTGCAACTAGGAATGCACCAAACATCATGGGGATTATATTGAGAGTGGAACACCTCTCACCTACAGGTTCTAAAACTCAAAACTTAGGAGATAATAATAATGGTTCCGGAACTTTCAAAAACATTTGTCTTATAATCAATCTACAAAATAAATAAAAATCCCAAATTCTATCTCATAGCTAATTTATTGAAAAAACATGTTATCTTTAAACTAATACTTCTCCTATTGTAATAAAATATATAAATCAATATCATATTTATAAATTATAAACAATTATATTATAATAATAAAAAATTTATAAATAATAAACATTAATTTTTCAAACCAAATAAAAAAGAGATTATTAACTTTAATCTTTTACATAAAAAAAAATCATTTAAAAAAAATAAAAATAAAACAAAATTTACAAATCAATAAATGTGCTTTGTAACTCAAGATGCCCTTAATATGTTTACCTTGCATTGCTCTATAAACCATTCATTTGTTTCATCCCAACAAAGTTTAAGTCATCACACATATTTAGAATGCCCTTTCTGTTTGCATTTAGATGGGTTAAGCTTAGCACCGATGTTGTCTTAATTGGTTGTCATGTTTTATTATTAACCTGTATTCATTTTGTCTTAATTGGTTGTCATCTTTTATTATTAACGTGTATTCATCAATATTAGTATTTAATATAGATATTGAGGTTTTGAAGTTTACAGTGGAAAATTTAAAATTTTAATATTATTATATTAGTAATTATGTGAATTTTAGAGTATGCAATTATTTATTTTCAACTTAGAGATATATAACAAATATAGTTTAAATAAATTTATGTTAATGTTTATATCACAATTAAGAAAAATGTACAGGACAAAACAAAATTATATGTTTAAACTTTTAATTTTGTTCATGGATTTTATATGGACAAAGTTATACTCATATTTAGTTTATGAAATAAATATTTAGGTAATGTTATCGCAAGATTTGTACTTGTGCAAAGCTAAACACAAGTCTCCAAATCTGTGTAACTATGGAATATCCTACCACTATCACCTTAGTAAGAAATTTTCTCGTTTTAGTGATAGAGGAGGTTCACCATAGGGAGGCTTACCCCGAGATCGAAGTAACAAGTATTGTAGCCAAGCCTATCGCCCCCTCTCTTGATCACCTAAAGAAAAGTCTAGGTCAATGAAATAAGAGTATGAAGTTTGAGTATTTGTCTGAAACAAGAACACTTTATAACAAATATATGATTATTTCTAAGTCCAAACATGCAATAAATACTCCTTGAAACATTAAACAATGAAAGCTATGGCTGGTACAAATTTGCACAATGGTCTTATAATATATATGTGAATTTGTAACAACAACAATAAAAGAGCTCAGAGTTTCAACAATTGACCAAGAAAATTAAGCATGCATCACATAGAACATTATCCAATTGCTTAAGAGATATTATGAGCAAGTTAAACCACCTTTACAAGAGTATATGCAACAAATTAGAGTGTATTAATATAGTTGTAGCAAACTTTTGTAACATCAACAAGTTTACTAGTGTTAATGTTAGCAAAATTAGTAGAAAGCTTTCAGAGAATTGAAAGAGAGTGTTTGTTGATTAATTTCATCATAGGAGAGTTGTAAGATGAGTGCCTTTGAGGGCTATGGAATCCTTATAACAACAACACAACAATGCTTGAAGATTTAACAAGTAGAAACCAAGAGGTGGGGCTTAAACTCTAATAAGGTGCTAACACACTAGGGCCTTAGGGTTTAAACCTTAAAGAGAAGGATTGCTAGAGTGCAAGAACTTTTGGACTCTAGAAAAATTTTATTCCTGTTTGATGCTTCAATTAGATTAAAATCAATGCCTAGGGATAAAATCCTAAAGTGTGAGCACTTTAGGAATCTAACCCTAGCAAGATTCCTTCACAATTTTTGGACGAAATTAACGTTGTGAGAGGAGGAAGCACTTATGCTCCTCTCTTAGGATTTCACCAAGCAAGATGTTTAGCATGAAAAAGAGAAATTACCAGGAAGCATTGATAGCAAAAAGATAAAATTGTAGAAATTTCACTTACTTCACAAAGATAGCATGAGATAAAACCCTAATTTGCAGAAATTCCATCCAAAAATCAGCAAAAACATCTACAAATTGATCCTCCAAGCAAATCACATAAATGTAGAAGAGAATGAAAGCCAAGTAGGGAGAAAATTTCAAACTTGTTCTCACAAATTATGAGGAATGAATGATGGAAAATGAAAATGAGATGGTCCTCTATTTATATGAGGTCATCTAAACCAATTTGTCCACTTAAAATTGTTAACAACAAATTAAAAGGGAGGCGGCCCCCTTCTTTTTCCTTTACAATTTGCAAAAATGAAAATTACATAAAATAAAACCCTAAAAAGGGTGACATCATGCCATAGGAAGCCTCAAGAAGAGAATGTTGGGCCTCCAAAGGCCATGTGTCATTCTCTCATGTGCCAAAGTGTCATGCCATGTGTCCCCTCTCGTCAAACCACCTCTTGAACCCATCATCCATCAAACCCCAGCCTCCAAGATGATGTCAAGGGTTGAAGAGTTACGTCCTAGGCCTCCAAAGGCCATGTACAAGCACAAAAGGTGATGTCGTGTGTGGTCCATGAAGAAAGACTTGTTGTCTTCTGGGAGCTAGGCTGATGTAGTGGACGTTGCTCTATTTCCGATGATGATGATGGTGGTGGTGGTGAACTATAGTGAAGAAGAGGGGCTCTGTGGGTTTCTCTATCCACCTAGATCTCGACACTCCATGTCTGCTACCTTCGGGCCTCGAGACATCCTCTCCTTAGTTACCCCTGGGCTAGGGGGGTGACATGTAACATGTATTTAACATAAAGGGTGCCGATGCATGGGGAATATTTTTATCCCAAAGGAAATAGGTTGTTTTACTATGCTTGGGGACTAGGAAATATCTCTAATAACCTCACAAAGGCCTACTCGTTATGGATGGGCTTGCAAAAAAAATAGGAATAGATGATATAGTGGTAATGGGGGATTTGATGTTGATTATAAAAGTTATGGTTAATCATTGTGATCCAAGAAGTAATGCTCTGAGCACTATCCTCACAAGGACTAGTTGCTTGACCTTCAAGTTTGAAAAAATAGCCTTCTTCCACATTAAAAGGGAGATAAACAATTCAGTGGATCTATGGGATAAAATGGCTTCTCAATTAAATGAAGGAACCTTGGTTAAAAGTGGGATTATATCCACTAATCCCATCCCTTAACCAAAGTGGTTGACAACCTCTCATACTATTAAATGTAAGAAGTGGTATTGACACATATAGATCGTGCTGGTGGAATTTTCATATTGCTCGCATGCTTGAATAGGTGGTTGGTTTGACCTAAAATTAATGGTAATAAGTGTGAGGAGTCTTTCAAATGTGGGATCATACCACAAATGGAGGGTAGTTGAGGTGGTATGTGTCTATATGTGACATGGTTTTCTCTACTATGGTGGATTGAATCTGAGTGATCTGATGAAGTGGTGGTCTAAGGTTTTTGGAGGTTTGACACTCTTGTTTGCTGGGTCGACTTAATAATTCTAGAGTTTCCTTCTTCCTTGATGTCAACGACCTTTAAAGAGTGGTTTGGACATGCCCAAGTTTCTTTGTTGCTTTCTCCAGTTTCTAAATTTCCATCTTTTCATTTGAGCTACCATCAAAATCTTTCATTTCAAGTTTGTATCCATGTTGGAATTGGGGTTGATAACATGTGGTTTTCATTTGGAATTGAGAGGTGTGGTAAGGGGTGTTTTCGGGTTGATCTCTCTTTTGTCCAAGGTTTGTCTACAACAAAGATGGGTGACATTGACTGGTGGAACATGAAGGAGTTCTTCCATAGGCATGATGAGGTCAGTCAAGCTAATAACCAAGCCCTTCACAAAATTAATGCAAAGCTAGTTGAGTTGGAAAAGGTGGTAGCCAAGAGCATGGCCAATGTTGTGGATTTGCTTCAGGTTTAAATTAGGAGGATTGACACTCTAGAGCGAGAATGTCAACGATTGTGGGCACTAGTTCAACCCCAACATATGGAATCAATCTTGTGGGCATCCAACAATCTCAATTCTATGAATTCTAACCAATAAGCTTCTAAGGAGGATGAAATAGGGGGTTGACCCCGTGACCCTATGGATGTTGAGGAGTTGGAGCCACTCTACATCATGGAGGAGCATGAGGCTCAAGATCGCTTTCTAAATTAAAATGTTATGTATTTCTGAGTAATTTTTATTTTGGGACAATTTGTGAAGAAGGTTATCAGTGAACATATTTGGAAAGTTAGAGTAGGCGATATTATAGAACAATCAATTACTGTATTTAGAACTAAATTTTTAGATGGAAATTCTTGGTTTTCTCTTGTAAATGATATAGTTTTGTAGCAAAAAAAATATATTTTTAATGAAATATATGTTTTGTTTTTGTTAAAAAAAACATGTATTTAATTTAAAGAACAAGCCTTTTAAGATTTTCTATTCTTATACCAATTACAAGGCATTAATGATTAACATTTATATTGAAACCAAAAACCCTATAAAGGTATGTTAACTAAGAGTAACATTTAGTTATCATATCAATGTCCGAATTTGATCAGGTTGGGGATGATATGAACACACTATTGATGATAGAAGACAAATACACACACAAGAAAATACAAGAGCTAGTATGAAAGAATATTGTTGGCAACTGTATACATCTTGTAAACTCATTTGAATTACTATATATAGAGTACATAATTGTGGGAGAAGGATGAAGTTGACTAAGTATCCAATAAAATGATGATGACGATGTTGATTAACGTCCATTGAGATCAAATTTGGACTATCAGACCTTAAGAAGGTAAGGGATTACTTAGTTTTCTTTATAATTTTATTTTTGTGCTCAAAAAACATAAAGAGAAGTGCTCCAAGATCACCATATTTTTGTTGAGTTAGAAGGCTATGAAGGTTATTAGTCCAACATATCTTTTGAAATTGACATCTAATATGGGTATATATTGGGTGTTCTAAGAGGAAGTGCTTTTCATCGTCAATCCTCTTAGTGTCACAAAGATAACATATTCTTTCACCCCATGGAATTTTCAGAATTGTCCAACTCCCAATTTCACTATGGAGCTCATGAGAATTTGTTCTTATTTTAGCAATGTTGATTTTCTTCTTTAGACTAAGTCAAACAAGAGAGATACTCTTGATCTAATAAACTAGGCTTAATTACCTCCTTGTAATATCTTAATTTTCTTTTTCCCTCTAACTTTTCATTGCACCACAATTTCTCCTTAAATTTAGATGCAATACTATTTTTAATATTATACATATTATATAGTATGATTTCTTACTTTATTCCCCAATGGTTTAGTCAAGATTGGACATTCTTATGCCATCCATGCTTTAGCTAAAGGTGGTTTTAGCTAGAGTTTGAAGCAATTTTGAAAAGCCCGGTCTTCCATTTTGTTTAACTTGTTCTTATGCATTAGGTACCTGGTCATAGTCATGCTCTAAATGGGGGAAATGCTTACTTATATAAGGAGGATAGGATAGGGTGTATTTCCTTTAATTTTGAGATTATAAATTATAAAATTCTTTTGGAATTTCTCTATCTTTCTCCATGATTCTCTAGAGATACTACACCTCCATAATTTGCATCCGTATAAAATAATAGGAATAATGAGAGTCTCAAAAAGGAGTTTTTTCTTATCCCATATCCAAAGGTATGCTGATTTACAATTGTTTTCAAACCTATAATAAGATTTACACCCTCCATTTATCCTTTTCTCAATGTTATACTTCCAATTGAGCTGATTATAAATATTGATTTCAAGATATTTGTATGAAGGAACTCCCTACAAGTTGTCGTTGTCATATATGCAAGTATCGTAGGTGATATTATTGGATTTAATTATCATAACTTTCATTTTATCAGTATTAATAGTAATACCCACATTGTTGAAAAAATTCTTGAGGATTCTTAGTTGCTTTAAAAAGTCATAGGGACCCCTCACCAAAAGAACAATATCATTAGAGTAAAGAAGAAGAATGATGACTATACCAACGAGAACTAGGCGAACACAACCCACTTCTTCCAAACAATCTTCTAACTTGTCAATGTACATGCCAAAATGGGTTGGGGACAAGGGAAAACCTTGCTTAGCTGGACTAGATATTATAGTTAATTTCTTTTGGGTGTCCCTAAAATTGGAAATAACATTCTCATACAACCTTGTTATTGGAAAATTGGGTTCCATCATAAACTTCACCTTGTCGATTAAGGGAGCTAACCATTTCTTGGGCCTGACTACCAACTAAATTATTGGTTAACTGTGTCCACTTTTGATTCTAGATCCACATTTTATGAAAAATTACAACCGAATCTATCCCATAATTGTTGGTTTAGTACATGGACGAAACCTATTTATAGACAATCCTTCAGGGATGATTTTAAGGATGGAGTTTTATATTAAAAGGTAGAAACTTGGGCTAATCTTACTAGTCCTTAATATGAAAAATATAAAATGTTTGGCTATAGTTTTATAAAAATATTCAAATTTCTAAGGATTTTATATAGTTTCTATAAAATTTTGGCGATTTTTAAGGTAAAATAATTTTATTCTATGGAATTTGGGCTAGTCATTTTTAGAAAAAATGGAAATTTGCGAATCTTTTTTTGGGAAAAACCATGGAAAATTAGCCCATTTGCGAAATTTAGCCCCTAAAATCATCTATGCAATCCTTATGGATCTGTCTATCATCATAGGGAGAGATCTCTTTATGCTCTCATGGAGCATGCTTGTGCTTCAGTACAACTGTGTCTTTAGAGACCACCATTTCTTCCATATCCTCTATTCTCCTCTACGATTATATACCTGTCCCAACATGGTATCAGATATATTGGTTTGCGATCTCAGGTTTGCAGAGAAGACTCATATGAGAATGAGACAATGGGAATCTGTTATGGATTGATCTTTGTTGAAGTCTGTGATCCAGGGTTTTACAAACATTGGTTGTTTTAATTAAGTTCAATTCATCTATGGGTTTTAAAAAAACAATTCCCTAGATATGTCTCATGGAATGATTATTGAGCTATTTGAATTATTCCCAAGCTTGTACAAAAGTTGAATGGACTGGGTTTTACCCTCATGTAGGATTGCAAAGTACTGCCAAACTTTTATACACCACTGCTAAGAATGATTTTGTGAGCATTTTAGTCTAAACTCGATTGGAAAAGGAGGGTTCGATCAATTCACTTCATCTACTAGACCAGAATCTCAGTGCCCGTGATATCGATTGTAGCTCGACAAACCAAGACCTGATTGGTGCGCCACAAATTTTCTTGATGACTTAAGGAGAGGTATTTGACTAATCAAGCATTCAAATTATGACTCAACTGATTAGAGTCTCTTCTTCAAATCTTCTTTCATATCGAATGGAGTCAAATTTATCTTGATTGAATCAACTACATAGCCTTGTAGCCAAAGCATTCCTAGAGCCAACTCAACTGAAGATTACCTTTTATTTTTCCTCTTTGGGCTCCCTCGATCATAAGTCGATCCCATCATCTGACTGGCATATCAAATTGTGGTTTCACTCAACAAACCTCAACTCGACTTATTGGTTGGGAAATATATGCCCTAGATCTTGTTTTCGACTGAAGAATCAAGTCTATGTCAACCTTGAATCGACCCCTCTTCAACTTGATCGCGTGGCTGGTTTCCCTACTTGATTAACATCATAATTGTTTGTGTGGAATAGGAACCAACTAGAGATAACCAATGAATCATTTCTTATTCTGTTGATTGGTGAATTCGTGACATCAACAATAGGGTATGATTGATTTCTACTTCTCGCATTAGTTTTGGGTCATTTTCTTATTAGAGGAAGAATACCATAAAACCAACTTCATTTTTCAGTCAACTGGTGACTTATTGTTTGTGGTTGACTTCTCCATCAACCCATTTTATTTTCAAACCATAATTTATAGATTTAGAGCCTTGGTTCTTTCCTTCTATCAATGATGGGTATGATTGATGATGATGAAGCCTTGGTACGTCAAAAATTGCAGGAGATTCGTGAGAAAAAGGCCATTTCTTTGGTAGGATCTCATAATTAAGTTCGTACATAGGTCACTAACTTGTAGAATGTAATTACACAGTTGTAGAATGAGAATCATTAATTGAAGAATGAACTAGAGACAACCCATACCCAACTGGAAGATGAGGCTTCCCTCTTTCAAACTAGTCTTTTACTGCAATCTAATGAGAAATCTAGGAAATTTTTTGGCCTAGAACAAACAATGGAGACTATTTTCCAAGATATTTTAGATGAATTTGGTGATAAACCCGATCTTGTCGATGATCTAGAGAAGGAAGTGAAAACTCTTTCTCATACAAAAAAATGTTTTCTTGAAGACACATATTTGCAGTTTGGAAGAATCCAATACCCAACTAGTAAATGAAGTCTCCCATTTACATGCCTCTGCTGATGAGCTTCGTGAAGAAGCTTATCCTCTTAAAGAAGGTAACAACTACATGTTTAATGAATATTAGGCTTTGAAAGAAGATTATGATGCCATGTTACTACAACTAATTGAGAAGGATGTGACTATTTAGGGATTGCAGGACTGCCAATAGAACCTTGAAGAAGAACTTCGTTGACTACATAACACTAAGAAGAACATTGTTGCTAATGAGCTACAAGGCTCACCTATTCTTTCTTCCACCCTTGATACTCTTGATCATAGTCCAGTTGTTTGTAAGAAGACTAATGATTTTGTTGTTTCTCCCAGATTTGAAAAACACACTACAGGTATTGGGTCTTCACTACTCAACAAGATGGGATATACCAACGGAGGACATGGGAAAAATGAACATGGTATTGATGTTCCTATTACACCTGAGATGAAGTCACCAAGAAAAGGTATTAGATATGATATTGTTATTGCATCCCTTCCTACACCTGGTCTTGTTGCGACCAAGGAAGTTTTATTTGTTGCAGGTGGACTTCATATTGGTTTGCCAAAAGAGAAACCTGTTATTGATTGTGATGAACAAATTGATGAGTTGGCTATCCCTGACATGCTAGAATATTTGAATATTGTTGCGGATGCAATTACTACTAATATATTGGGTTGTTCTACTCATGAGAGTACACCAAAACATGATCCAAATCCTTCTGATCAATTAGCACATAACCCTGTGCCCTATTGTGATCCTCGCCCTAAAAATCGAAGGAATGGAAATCATGCTTTCCGATCTTTGCAGAAGCGATTTGAAACACAAAACCACGGAACAACCCTGACTATTATGATAGGCTATGGTTGGATTGATAAATGGTAATGTTAGAATCTCTAAAGATGCTTGAGCACTTCATACCATTGTGCATCATCAATTATATAGTTCAGCAACATTCCTCTTCATTCCTGGTACCTTTGAAAGTGGTTGACCAAGGATCAAGGGGGTGTTGGAACATTGGGTTCCATTGTAAACCTCACCTTGTTTGTTTAAGAGAGTTGATYGTTCCTTGGGTCTGACTGTCGACTAAACTGTTGGTTGATCGTGTCCAATTTGGATTCCAGATCCACATTTGGATAGTTACAACCAACTCCATCCCATAATTGTTGGTTTGGTCCATGAAATAAGCCTATTTCTAAATGATCTTTATGGACCAGTCTATCATCACTGAGAGAGATCTCTTTGCACTCTCATAGAGTGTGCTTATGCTTTAGTGCAATGTTGTCTTTAGACAACACCATTACTTTCAGATCCCATGTTCTCCTCTACGGTTATTTAGTTGTCCTAACACTTGCCTCAACAACCCTAAACTAAAAAGGAACTTTTAACTCTTACAACCTATTCCAAAGGTTTTTCTTGGGCATTGTGTCAATTTTTTTTTTAAAGTAAAAGAAACAATTAAGTGGGTGAGTGATTTATTTATACTAAGTCACTAAAAAATATAAGGATAAAGTTAAAAATAAGAAGGTACAAACATAATACATATATACACATGTTCAGTAGAATAAGTCTCATAATTTTCTTCAAGATAAAGGGAAATAATGCTTGATTTTTTCTAAATATGGGGGAAATGCTCTTCAAATTCTCACTAGCCTGGCCACCACTTCGATAATTACATAGTACCCTGTCAAATGGAAGAACCTACAAGTGGAAGAGGTGACATGGGAAGATGAGTTCTTCTTGTAGAAGCAACCATGGTTAGTCAAGTGTTGAGGACAACACTTGCTTGAAGGGGAGGGGCATGTTAAGCCCTGGAAAAATCCGCATGTCATGTATAAAACCCCTTAGTAAGCCCTAGATATTGATTTATTACATTT
>JASDQU010882657.1:11657-34275 GCA_032191745.1 Picea mariana
TGTGTGTGTGTGTGTGTGTGTGTGTGTGTGTGTGTGTGTATGTACTTTTAACTCTTCCAACGTGTTCCAAAGGTTTTTATTGGGCACTGTGTCAAAATCTTTTTTAAAATCAACAAAACAATAAAGTGGGTGAGTGATCCATTTAGACTAAGTCACTAAAAAAATATAAGGATAAATTTAAAAATAAGAAAGTACAAACATAATACATATATGCTCATGTTCAATAGACTATGTCTCATAAATTCTCCAAGATAAGGGGAAATCATCCTTGATTTTTGATAAATATGGGGAACATGTTCTTCAAATGCTCACTAGCTTGGCAACCACTTCAAAAATTAAAAAGTACCCTGTCAAATTGAAGAACCTACCAGTGGAATAGGTGGCATGTGAAGATGAGTTCTTCTTGCAAAAACAACCATGGTTAGTCAAGTGTTGAGGACAACACTTGTTTCAAGGGGAGGGGCATGTTAAGCCCTAAATAAAGCCCCATGTTATGTATAAAATCCCTTATTAAGACCTAGTTATTGATTTATTACATCTCTATTATTATATGTGTAAGTCAGTTAGAACCCTTCATTGCACCCTTTCCTCATATGCGCGCGTGTGTGTGTACATACATACTTACATACATATATGTATGTATGTATGTTTTTATGTATACATACTTACATACATATATGTATGCATGTATGTATGTATATATGTACACACACACATATCAAGGAGACCTACTATTATGATCATCTTATCTCATCTCATATTGTATTATGAATTAGATATATAGTAAAAGGAGGTTTCCCCCTCGAAGTGTACTGTATTCATTGACTTTTTATCATTTTTAAGGCATTGGATCATAAAATTTGTTGTGTATGAAAAGTTTTGGAATTTAGTGTGAATTTTATTAAAGGATTAATTGAGATGTTTACCGATTCTATTTGGAGTTGGTTTATTCCTTGAATCAGTTCTACATTCGGCTCTTTGAAGGAAAAAGTACTCATTTCCCCTTACCCCTAAAGGTATGCAAGTTGAGTGCATAAACTGATTATGTAGATTATATGAATGAGTTTAAACATCGCTATGATGTATTTACCTCTGTCATATAATTATTTTTGTTATGTGTGGGCCTCAATGTTAGTGATGC
Source organism: Picea mariana (assembly GCA_032191745.1). Taxonomy (NCBI): domain Eukaryota; kingdom Viridiplantae; phylum Streptophyta; class Pinopsida; order Pinales; family Pinaceae; genus Picea; species Picea mariana. The sequence continues at coordinate 12,799 of JASDQU010882657.1, forward strand.
CTACATTATAAGGCTTTGGGACAATTGGGGCAACCTTGTACATGTAAATGATGGCGAAATAAGCAGTAGAATACAAAATTATCTCTTGATGGTCTGTAGTAACCTTTATGATGAAACATACTTCTAAACATTGAATGAGGTGTTACATTCACAAATATAAGGTCATCAACCCAAAACTTGATAATTCTCTTCTTTAGAGGTAAATAAGATCTCCATTTGAGAGACTTCAGATAACCATCGAGCTAAAGTAGTTGATGGTTTTCTTAAATGAGTTTTATGTATGAGTTATGATTAATATGTTTAAGATGTTATGATAGATATGTTTCATGTATGAATTATGCACCTATGCTTGATAGCCTTCATATTAAAATAATGTTACAGGGTAAATTAGGAATGGTGAGTTTTAATTCATTTGGAGTTTTGATCTTGATTTTGTTCTAAAAGTTATGTTAGCTAGACTTGGCATTTAAATATTGGAGGCTTGTTTATGTTGAATTTGTAAATCCTAACTCTATAATAATAAAAAAGAGGAAGGGTTTATTTTGTAAATGGTCTTACACTGTTGAAATTTGATTTACACATCGTTGTCATCATTGAATTTTTATACCAACAAACCCTATTCTTGTTGTTGGTAATGCAGATACATTACAAATTGGTATCATAGCATATGGTTACAACCCTAGGGGTTGTATAGGGTCACATAAAATGGATGACAACGTTTTTGGTTCCATGTTAAGCTAATGGTTAAATTATTCTTGAATATGTGAATGACTAGTTTTTTCATCCATACTCAGAACTAAATGAGATTGTTGAGTCAAGTTGTTTGATAAATTGGAGAATTATTTGTGATCATAGTGAATATGTATAAATGTTTATGTAAGTGCTTACATTTGATCATGCATTGGTATTACCATAAATATTTAATGGTGTCCACCCTTTGGAGGTTTAACATTATTAAATGTTGTGCATTATTGATTGCTAGGCTATGTGGCATGTTGAGTGATGGGTTGTTCACATAGAAGAATAAGAGCCATATTACTTAATGATTCTTATAATTATTCAATGTATACAATTTTTAACGCATGGGTTTAAAATTATTATCCTTTTTCCTTAGGATTTTCATCCTTAAAAGTGAATATAGCTTTCATCCATGGTGTTGTAGATGACTTTTGAGATGAATTTGTCTTAGGATTGTTATGAAGGAGTTTAACTAATGATAAAATAGTAATGTTTGGTTGTTTATTAGTATTATTAATAAGAATTAGTTGTAACCACTCTTAAGGGCCTTGTATGTATTTGAATGAGTAGATCTCTTATATATGCAGAGTGAAATTATTATTCATGAAGAGGAATACATATTTCTATTAATTTGAATGCATGTCTATTGAGACACATGGATGGATGGGTTTAAGTGTGGAACAAGAAATTACACTTGTTATGTTTCAGTAATGTCATTGTTACCTAGTTGTCTTCATTTTTAAGGTTATGATATATTATGTACTTTGAATGCTAGTTTTGAGTGGGTTGCTTGTCACTCTCCAGAATGAGCTTGTTGGTTGTGGAGCTTGATTATCTTCTTGATTCAGAGGTCTTTGTTTTTACCTGTGTTTATACCCCATGAAGACTTTACACCCTAGAAGAATGTACACTCCTCCACGTGGGGGAGTGCAAGGAGGGTTACCCCCCCCCTTGTGGGGTCCAGGGGAAAGTGGGCCCCCGAAGGAAAAATTGCTTTGTAAATGTATATTGTAATTTCATTGTAAATATGGACCATTCATTATAAGGTCACAGATTTGACGGTAGAAGTTATGTTAGGGTTTTTTTCCCTAGAAGACAACCCTCTTTTATAAGAGAAATGTATTGCAGCTATGTATGATGGCGAATATTGTGTTCTAAGAGAGGAGACTGTGAGAGAAAGAAGAAGAAGTTACATCAGGTGTGTTGTAGGTTGCATCCATTTATTTGTTGGATAATAATAAAGGAAGGAACTCGTGATTTCTCTGGTAGACGTAGCCTACATTGGGTGAACCATGTATATATCTGTCTCTATTGTATTGTGTATCTTCTATGTTTTATTTCCACATTTGTTTTATTTTATTGCTCCGTGATCCTGTTTTTCTAACAATTGGTATCATAGCAAAAGGTAACTCGCAAGAAAAGAGGGTTCCTGGTTTGAGTGGGAGTAATGACAGAAGATGAAAAGTTTAGGGTCTAAAAATTTAACGGCCAAAACTACTAGTTATGGAAGATTATTTATATCAGAAGGATCTATTCCTACCATTGGGTGGAATAACAAAGAAGCCAACAACCATGAAGAACGAAGAATGGGAGGTCCTTGACAGAAAGGCACTAGGAATGATACGCCTGATCCTAGAAACATCGATGGCTTTCAATATTTCGAAAGAAAATACAACGAAGGAGATGATGGATGCATTGGCTAAACTATATGAAAAACCCTCGGAATCCAATAAGGTATTTCTAATAAAGATATTATTTAATATGAAGATGTCAGAAGGTGGGTCTGTTACAGATCATTTAAATGAATTTAATACAGCTACTAATCAACTAAGTTCTGTAAAAGTGGACTTTGATGATGAGGTCAGGTCGCTTCTAATATTGTGCTCATTTCCAGAAAGCTGGAACGACTTGGTCATGGCTGTAAGCAACTCTGTCTCTGGTTCAAACACTTTAAAATTTGATGATGTTGTTGGTGTTATTTTTAGTGAGGAAATGCAATGGAAAAGCACATGTGAGACATCAGGTAATGCATTAAACATGGAGAACAGGGGAAGACAAAAGGATAGAGGAAAGGGATCAGGGAACCACAAGAATTCTAGGAAGGGAAGATCCAAATCTAGATTTGGAGAGATAGAGTGCTGGAATTGTGGGAAGAAAGGACATTTGAAGAAAGACTGCAGAGCTCCAAATAAATAAAGAGATGGACAGTAGGAGAAAAATTAGGAAGCAAATGTAACAGGTGATGTGTTACAAGATGCTTTGATTCTTTCTGTAGATAATATTTCTGAGTCTTGGGTAGTAGATTCAGGGGCTTCATTTCATGCCACACCCCATAGGAATCATTTTCTAGATTATGTTCAAGGTGATTTTGGACAGGTTCATTTGGGTGATGATGCACCATGCAAAATTGTTGGAATGGGAAAGGTAAAAATAAAGCAAAGAAATGGAAACCAATGGTCATTGAAAGAGGTAAGACATGTTCCAAATCTAAGGAAAAATATAATTTCAATAGGCCAGTTGGCAAGTGAAGGTTGTATATCCATATTTATAGATAAGGTGTGGAAGGTCACCAAAGGATCATTGGTGATAACAAAAGGAGAGAAGGTAGGTACACTGTATTTATGTACTGGTAATATTAAATATTCTATATATTTAGCTTCTACAGGAGTGGATACAACATTGTGGCATCATAGTCTTGGAAACATGAGTGAGAAGGGGATGCAGATACTTCACTAAAGAAATTTGTTGCTAGATCTTAAACAAATTCATTTGGATTTCTGTGAGCATTGTGTTTATGGAAAACATAAGAGAGTCAGATTTCTTAGAGTCGGAAAAGAAAATAGGAGTCAAATGTTAGAGCTTGTGCATACAGATGTATGGGGACCAATTGAGGTATCATCTCTTGGTGTCTCTCATTATTATGTTAATTTTATTGATGATGCAACTAGAAAAACTTAGGTTTATTGCATTCGACAAAAATCTGATGTTTTTGATACTTTTAAGAAATGGAAAGATTTGGTTGAGAATGAGACAGGAAAAAAGGTTGAAGTGTCTCAGATCAGACAATGGAGGTGAATATTGCAGCAAGGAGTTTGATGATTATTGTTCATACCATGGGATTCGTAGAGAGAAGACAGTTCCAGGAACACCACAAGAAAATGGTGTTTAAGAAAGGATGAACATGACAATCATGGAGTGTGCAAGGAGTATGAGATTGCATGCTGGTTTGTCCTTACAGTTCTAGGTAGATGTTGTAGATACTGTTGTTTACTTAATAAATAGAGGACCTTCAAGCTCTTTGGATGGTATAATTCTAGAGGAGGCATGGATAGGTAAAAATTTAAACTATTCTTTTTTCAAGACTTTCGGTTGTGAATCATTTTTCCATATTGATAAAGAAAATAGAACAAAGCTTGAGGAAAAATCCAAAAAAGTGTACCTTTATTGGATACGATGTTAACGGTTTTGGTTATCTCTTATGGGATTATGAAAATAAGAAAATCATTAGGAGTAGAGATGTCATATTCAATGAGAATGTCATGTACAAAGATCAGTTGCAGGGAAATAAATAGGAAAAAAAAAACTTGAATACACAGTGGTTGATGAGATCACTGAAAAAGAAATTCCAAAGGTACCAGAAAATCAAAATGTACAACAATAGGATCAATAGGTACGTCAAACTCCTGCAAGTGTTGTTAGAAGATATACCAGGTTAAGCAGACCCCCTGAACGATACTCTGCTTAATTGTATTATTTATTGTTGACTGATTCTGGTGAACCAGAATGTTATGAAGAGACAATGCAGGTAGATACTAAAGAAGTGGGAGTAATGAATGAAAGAGAAAATGGATTCCCTGGTAAATAACTAGACTTGGGATTTGGTTCAGTTGCCTGTAGAAAAAATAGCATTACAGAATAAATGGGATTACAAGTTGAAGGAAGAAGATGGAGGAAAAAAATGGTATAAGGCTAGACTTGATGTAAAGGGGCTTGCACAAAAGAAAGGTATATATTTTGATGAAATATTTTTTCCTGTTGTTAAAATGACTTCAATTAGGACTATTTTAAGTCTTATGGTAGTAGAATATTTGCATCTTGAACAATTAGATGTAAAAACAACTTTTCTCCATGGGGATTTAGAGGAAGAGATTTATATGCAGCAACCATAGGGGTATGAGGTCAAAGGAAAGGAGAATTTGGTATGCAGGTTGAAGAAGATCTTATATGGCCTAAAACAAGCTCTAAGGCAGTGGTATTTGAAGTTTTACAGGTTTATGACAAAACAAGGTTATAGTAGATGTCATTCTGATCACTGTGTTTATTTTAAAATGATAGAATGGAAGCTATATTATCTTGCTATTGCATGTAAATGACATGCTTGTTGTAGGATCTACTATGTATGATATAAATGTGCTCAAGAAGAAATTAGCTAATTCATTTGAAATGAAGGATTTTGGTGTTTCAAAGAAAATCCTTGGTATGAGAATAACAAGAGATGTGAAAAATCGCAAATTGACATTGTCTCAGGGTGAGTACATAGAGAAGGTGTTGGAGAGGTTTAGAGTACAGAATGGAAAACCAGTTAGTACACCTTTGACCAACCATTTCAAATTAACTAAGGAAATGTGTCCCAAGACACAAGAGGAGATAAAATACATGTCTAGGGTCCCTTATTCATCAACAGTTAACAACTTGATGTATGCAATGGTTTGCACATGCAATGGGAGTTGTGAGTAGGTGTATGAACAATCTACATAAAGAACATTGGGAGGCAATAAAGTGGATTCTCAAGTATTTGAGAGTTACTGCTACTCATGCATTATGTTTTGGAGGTTCAGACACTGTTCTGTAGGGATATGCTAATTTAGATATGGCAGGTGATAAAGATAGCAGGAGGAGCACCACAAGGTATGTTTTTACTATAAGTGGAACATCAGTAAGTTGGATTTTGAAACTAAAAAAGGTTGTTTCACTTTCAACAACAGAGGCAGAGTATGTTTTTGCTACAGAGGCTAGTAAAGATATGATTTGGTTATAGAGGTTTATGGAGGAATTGGGAAGGAAGCAGGAGAATAGGAGGTTGTACTGTGATAATGAGAGTGCCATTCATCTTGCAAAGAACTCAACCTTCCATTTGAAGACTAAGAATATACAACTCAGGTACCATTTCATACGATCCATATTGAAAGATGGACATTTGAAGTTGGAAAAGATACACACTAGCCAGAATCCTGCAGACATGTTAACTAAGGGAGTAACCATGGAGAAACTGAGTTCCTTCTAAGTTTCAGTTGGCATTATAGCATGAAGATGAAGATGAGAAATTTTCTCGGTCCAATAAGGATCATAGTCCAGCATATGCAACAACGGTGGAGCTGTTGAGATCAGTCTCCAAGTGGGCGATTGTTGGTTGTTGAGCCTCATCATCTTCTTGATTCAGAGGTATTTGTTTTCAGCCGTGTTTATACCCCATGAAGACTTTACACCCCGAAATAATTTACACTCCTCCATGTGGGGGAGTGCAGGGGGGGTTACCCCCCCTGCGGGGTCCATCCCCTCGGCTGGGGGGTCCGAGGGTAAGTGGGCCCCCGAAGGAAAAATTTCCTTGTAAATGTATATTATAATTTCATTGTAAATCCGGATCGTTCATTATAAGATTGTAGATATTATGGTAGAAGTTATGTTATGGTTTTTTTCCCTAGAAGGAAACCCTCTTTTATGAGGGAAATGTATTGCGGCTATGTATCATGGAGAATATTGTATTCTAAGAGAGGATACTGTGAGAGAACGAAGAGGAATTTAGAACAAGTGTGCTATAGGTTGTATCCCTTCATTTGCTGGATAATAATAAAGGAAGGACCTGGAAATTTTTCTGGTGGATGTATCCCACACTAGGTGAACCACGTATATCTATGTCTCTATTGTATTGTGTATCTTCTGTGTTTTATTTCCGCATTTGTTTTATTTTATTTCTCCGCGATCTTGTTTTTCTAACAGAGCTAGTATGAAATGATAATATAGTATGTGTGAAAGTGTTATGTGTGACGTGGTATAAATAATATTTCCTCTTATTTCTAGATGCCATATGAAAGAAAGAAACATACTTTAATCATGATTTTGAAAAATTTAATGTGAATGATTGTGAACTTTCATATAACATTATGATCTTAATTCGAAGTTGAAGTCAATATGATTTGTTTCTAAATCATTGAAATGATGATGTAGACAAGTTAGTACAACCATTGGATGTGAAAGAATAGTTTATGGTGACATTCCTGATTTATTGTCCACTTGATATAAGAGACTAATATATGAATTGGAATTTTTTTTTATAATATTCAATTATTTCATGAATAAATTAGAAATTACCTTGGTTAATGGATCTTATTTAAAGATAGACGAGTACAAAAATTTGATTGACATTATGCCATTATACCTTGGATTGGGAAGGTTGATAAAGATTTGAGTTAGGAAATAATTGAATGAACATGTGAATGAGAAAGCATTCATTTTGTTTAAAAGGACATGATATGATTTTAAATTTTTTTATTTTCCTAAAATGCTATAGATGTTGCAATCATGAAGTATAGCTATGAAACTAATGAGATTTCTGACTCCTTTAAGTGGAACATCTATATGGAAAACAATTCCAAACATAGCTAATGTGTTAATCCCCTAGATAAAGCCCCCCCATGTAAAGCCCTAGATATTGAGTTGTTATATTTCTATTTTTATATTAGTATTGTTGGCTAGACCTTTTAATTGTAAATGTACCCTTGGTCTCCTACATATATACCAAGGAAACCTAATTTTAGGATAATATCATCTTGTAAATTTATTCTATTGTAAAAGGAGGTTTCCCCCTTGAAGAGGCTTCACATTCATTGTTCTCTCTTTATCAAGGCATGGATTTACTTCTCTCTCTCTTACTATGCTATTTTGGTCGTTTGGTACACAACATTTGGTATTGGAGCATACTATCCTAGGGATTTTGTCCTTCAACTGAGTCATCTTGGAATTTTTGCTCTAACCTTTTTCATAAAAGTTTCAGACTATTAAATTTTTAATATATAGAGGAGACAACGAATTACGTTTGGTAAAAAATTCAGGTATCAATTTCAAATGAGTCATATTGTAATTTTTGCTATAATTTTTTTTTCAAGTTTCAAGACTATGAAATATTTAGTCTACTTGGGAGACATAGCTAATTACTTGTGTTAAAAATTTCATGTTTTTTATCGTTTTAATTTTTGAGATACAGGCTATGGAAATTATGGTTGTGTTGTACTAGGCACCACAACCCTTCATTTTCCTTGTAATCCATTTGTAAATTTATTTCAAGAAATGGATGCCCTTACATTTTTTACTTTGATAGGCTCATCCAATAGTTTCTTTACTTAGTTGTCAAGATCATCCTTCAATTTTCACTTCCCTCAATTCAGATTCAAACAAGTCTTTTGGAATTTTGACGAATTTGATTGGAACTCCTCCAATGCACATCGAAGGAGTTACCTTTAACTCCTTCAATATACATCGAAGGCATTTTTCCTAACTCTATCTATGAGCTCTACCAAGTTCCTTTATTTCCCTCCGATTGACCTTCCAATCGCATAAGTTAGCTGCAACTCCTCTGATGAAGTCAAAGGAGTTAGTATCAACTCTTCCAATTTCATCGTAGCAGTTGTCTTCACTTGCTCTGATGGAATTCGACACACTTCATGCTAATTTCTCGTATGTACATCATAGGAATTCACACAAATTCCTCTTATGTACATCGGAGGATTTATGCCCAAATTTGTCGATTTTTTTTAATGCGACCACCTACCATCATTTATGACGCAAATTCACCCAAGGCCTATAAGAAGGTGCTCACTCTCGCTGATTCCTTATGTCATCCAACACCATAAGAACAAGATTATTTTAAAGTGTCAAGCACAACAAACTCGATCCATAGACTACTTAGGGCTCTCTACATATCCACAAACTACATGTAGGATATTGATTCCTCTCTCTATTTCTTTGTTTGTCTAGGGTTAGGGTTTTCCCACACTAGGGTTAGGTTTTATTACCATTATATCTATATCTTGTGCTTAAAACCCTGTTTCTCCCCATAACTATTACAAAAACCTCCATCACCCATGACTCTATTATGGATTACACTATTACACTCCCAAGTCACTTAAATTGTTACGGTTCTCTCTAAGTTAAACCATCACTAAAAACCACTGGCGACAATCTCACATCTGATTCCTAGACCTTTCTCTCAAGCTTTCATGTCTTACCCAAGAAGAACATTGATGATGTTGGTAGGACCATTCCCCCCCCTTTTCCCAAACAAAATATTTTCAATGCAAACTTTGGCTAAATCTCCCATTTTAACATAGAACCATCGACAGGGTTACCTCTAGCCTCATCGATTGACCGTGGGAAAGTCAGCCCCATTCTCTTCAATTTTACAAGTCTTATCGGGTCTTTTCTCGCGAACTCCTCCGATGCATGAGAGGAGCTTATATTAACTCCTCTGATTTTCATTAGATGAGTTAGAGCTAACTTCGTAGATTAACCTTCATCAGTGACTTTCTCGTCAACCTCCTGGTGTGTATCAAAGGTTTTAGATAAAAAATTTCCCGTGACTATCAGAGGTTTTCAGGACAACTTCACTGAAATCCATCGAAGCATTTTCTAATAACTCCACTGATGGAATTCAAATTACTTATTATTAAATTATTTGATTTGCAACAGAGAAGTTGACATTAATCCCTTTGATTTGACTCCCCCCCTGATTAATATCAAACCACTTGTTAACAAATCCTCCTATTTACATCGGAGGAGTTAACATCAAACCCTATGATTTTACCTTTTGAGCACATTTGGAGTATTTTCTTCCCCAATATTCACTAGATTGTTGACCATGCCTTCCATCATTTTATCATCTTCGGATGATGACCTTCCACCTAGCATGAGTGAATTCTCAGGCCTTCATTCCATTTATAACTTTGTGTTCATACCGATCCTATGTTTTCTTGATAGGTTTAGGCATGTCTCCTAAGAAAATGGTAACGAGTAAAGTTCCAAACACCAAGGCCTATGTCAGTGGCTGACAAGATGAATATGCACCAGAAGTGGTTGGAGCTATGTACAATGACACCTATGGGATTCTAGAAAAGGAAGGAGAAACAATCAAATGGGTAAATGTATACCAGATGTTCAAAAAGAAAAATTTCTCCACCGACGTCGAGGATTGAGATGAAATAAAGATATTCAAGAACATAAAAAAATTTGGAATATTCGGGGTAACATCCCGTGTTGTTGTATTCCTTTATGCAGATGGCATTACCTAGATCCTAAAAAATATAGATTTGAAAGATATATACGTCTGTAACGCTAGTAAAGAACCCATAACATCATTTCGACCATAATACCTAGCAAGATGCTATCAAATTGAGAAGGGGATTAAAAAGTTGGACAACAAACTCCTTGATTAGTTTGAATACACACCCAAATCCTATTCCCCAAAATGTACAAGGAAAACAAGTAGTTCAAGCATAGACCTAAGGGAGGGTACCCCACAAGTGCTCTAAGGAAGCCTTATTAATATGTGGTGGCCATGTTGTGTAGGTTATATGGGGAACTAGATGCTTCCCAGTTCCCCTTGTCTTACATGTTGCTAATCTATTACTGCATAGATGAAGGATTTTCATTCAATTAGGATGACATCCTATCGACCAACCTAATGGTCAATATAACTACAGTGGTAGGAGCTCAACCAATAAATTTTCCAAGTTTCCACATGTCTTTCTACCTCTTGGATATCATGTGCATTTCCCACCAGTACCCAAACATGGGATGGAAATGACAACCCTCTAACGAGCCCATTCATGTTTACTGCAAAGTGCTTTGGGAGCACAAATATATAATAGAATATCAGAAGATCTGTTAACATTTTATGGCCACTCTATATGAATTTATATTATGCAAGACAACCCCATGCATGACTGACAAAGCTATCATGGTAATAAAGAGGATTGGGGATTGGTAACTTATGGAGCATGGTACCTACATAAGAGTGTACGGTGCCTCTAAACCCCCCAATATTATTCCCTGGTTTGTACCAGATAAAATAGTACTCTAAGAAGTAGCATATCAAACAATAATACATGGAGTAGGAGGAATGCTCTACCGAGGGAAGAAATCAATATGGACGCCACTTCCGCTGCACATTGAGCTCTACTCATTTTCCAACACCAAGAAAGCATATGATGAAGTAGATACCTTACTCTCATATCATTTTGGCGAGGAAAGATTTAGAAGATATGACCCTAAAGGAGTTGTAAAATAGAATTTCAATAAAGTAGGTTTTCCTTAGGAGTACACAACAAAGGTTTGGGACAAAGAAGGAGTGCATCAAAATGAAAGAACCTACGATGATGTGATCTTACAGAGAAGAGGGTAGCCTATAGGGAGGATTGCGGGTGAAGAACAAGAAAAAGAAGAAGCTCGAAAAAAGGTAGTAGAAGTAGCATTGGGAATATCATCCCCCACCTCTAGCTCTGTACACTCAGGATCAAAATAAGGAGAAGAAGAAACACCGATAGATAAGAAAAGAAGAAGCAAAGAAAAATTTCACAAGAAAAAGAATGATGTTGCCAAGAAAAATAAAAAGCTTGAATTCGAGAAATCCAAGGATGAAATAGAAGTGAAATCAACAACACAAAAAGATATCGAATGAAAAGAGACAACAAACAAAAGAGAAGCTACAGAAAAGGAATTCATGGAAGAAACAAATAAAGAAACTAATGAAGAGAGATGAAAGAAAGGCGACAAGACGAGAAACTATGACACTCAACCAATGGATACTAATATCCAAGAAGTTTCAACAATGGACACCATCACAAAGACACCCCTCGATAATCTAGGATTGGGGATTTGGGCTCCATTTCATCCAAGTGAAGTCCCAAATTTAAGAAGCTTCCCTTATGACAACAAGACTGGGAAGATCATGCAAGAACAAGTGAAGAAAGTGCCAACAACTCAAGGGATGCCAATCTCGGTCCTCACACAAGTTCCCATAACAAGGGATGTTAGGGAAAATCCCATAGCTACAACTACAACTGGCACCACTTTCATGAGTGCCAATGAAGAAAATATTAGAAGGTTGTTCCAACAAAATCAGGAGAAAGAGGAAATAATTAGGGAATTGGAAGAAAGAGTCCAACAATTAAAAGTTGATGAAATTAGTATGTGGAGTTTCAAAGCTAGTGATGAGAAAGTTAGGAAAGAACTGGAAGAGGCCATTACATATATGTATGCTCACTTACACCTATTACAACAAGAAAATTCCATAATAATATAGAATAATAGTCAAATACAAGACAAAATCACTCAATTCAACATGATCTAAGAAGGCATCAGAGATATCGACAAGTGGATTGCAGATAATTTTGATGCACCAGTTGAGCTATATCGACCATCAACCTAAAAAATAAAGACATATCTATATTCATTAGATCATTGTCAACAAGCCAAGAAAAGAGAAGATAAAGAGGTCACTAAGTCAATGATAGTATGCTCGAAATTACACAAGGCCACACAAGAGTTAATTAAAGGCAGTTGACTACCTCAATTAGACGATCTTGGTAAAAATATGGGTACAGAAGAACTGGTAGACAAGGTGCACGATAACACAACTCATAGAAGATCAGTTGTCGAAGAAACCACCACAATTACTACGTATCTGATAGAGCAACATATCCTACAACTTATCAAATTGCATACCATGATCAAAGAATTCATGCAACATTGTTAAAATATATGAGCACCCTCACAGATAGCATAACTATGTGCAATGTAGCACTGGAAGAACTAGCTTACATGAGGATCATATCTCTGTATGATCAGCTAGAAGTGTGGACAACATACCTCAAGGACAAAAGTTCTTGAATAAAGACAAAATAGAAATAAAATGTGCTATTACCCATCTCTTGTTTTGTCTTTTTCTCAACCAACTTCAATTTTGTCTTTATTGTACACTTGTCAGTAGGAAAAAGGCAACCAAACAATTTTTGTAATAACTTCTTTAAGAAGAATACAAAGAGTCACTCATGAGTTACAAATTATTGTATAAAAGAGAGAAGATGCCCATTTTGTAAGGGCTCTTGAAGCACTGTATAGACCCAAGAACTAATGCAAGAACTTGTACTTTGTTAATGAATATTGAGAATCCCTAAGAGATAGTTTCTTGAAGAAAGAATATCTATGTGTGAAGCTGTCTTTGCTGTGAACTACTTCAAGTGGGGATGTATGTTGTTTACATGGATCGTAAGAATGCATGTTTTCCTATGGACTAATCTTCTTCACTCTATGATATGCTACAATTTTGATTATTCTTTCACATATCTTTAAGTCTTGATATTGTTGAGTTGTTAACGTATGCAAAAGTATAATTTAGATTGTTCTAGTTATACATATGTATGCACTTGTTTCTGATTTTTCACTTATGTTTCAACTACCTGTGTGGAGGTCTTATGCAGAGTTCAATTTCATTTACAACTCATCCGATTACTTTAGTATGCTCCTAGCTAGGATATGGTAGGGTAGATTAACAATAGATTAGTTTTCTTTTAATACACAGTCTTCATCTACATCTTTGCATTACATACCCATCCATCACTCATCTTCATCGGTGTCCACCAAACCACAACTAGTAAAAAACGAAAAAAAAACAATGGCAACCGAGCCACATTTCAGATGGGTCTTCTAAACCAAACAATGCATAGTCTAGTTGGGACCATGTACCAAGGAGTAACCCTTACTATTGTCAAGCGAATTCTTCCCCATCAACAGGTTGTTTGAATAGTCCTAAAACTAGTCTCAAACAAGTGTTCTTGTTAGAACTGTCACATTTTAATATTGAAAGGTCCAATTTGAGTGCTACTAATTTATTTGGAATTAAGATAGACCATATTATTTTATGTTAAATTTTAGAATCATTTATGAAATGTTGGACACATGGCATTCCATACAAGTTCTCTATTTGGAAAGGGATAACAATCAACAAGTTTTGGGAAGGTTACCATATATTTCACTTGATACACAAAATTTTGGTTAGACCTATGGAATTGTAGAGAAGACATATCATAATACTATAGGAATAAATTTCAGACCAAAAAATGATGAAATTTTATATATACATTAGGACAAAGGTTGGTAAGCAAGATAGTATCAACATTAGTTTCTTAAAGGTATGCAACTTACAATTGACTTAACTTTGGATTTGAAGATTTGCTTTTGGTGATTCAAAATTTGTGATAAAGAGAAAAAATAGGAGTATTATTATTTTTTTCCCACATTTCAAAGGGTTCTCCAAAATATAATCCTCTAATTAAACCTCTAGAAATAACAACCAGGACTCATGAAGAAAATGAAGAGATACATACTTAGCTATCCAATTTGGAGAATCAAATTAATGAATTGAATGATAGGACATTGAAAAAGTCTAATTTGATAAATTTACAAATATAAATGGAATGAAATTTGGAAAATAACATGAATGATAATATGGAACATATGGTAAATAAAATGGAAAATAATACAGAACAAATGGAAACGAACATGGATAAATAGATGTAAGAATTGCAAAATTCCATGTCAACCATCTTGTTACATACCCTAGATGAGAGACTCCCTCAAGGTGCCATCAATATGCAAGGAATTCATGTATGTGTAAATGAAATAAATATTGAGTCTCAAAATCATGATTATTCATCACCTCTAGATTCACATCATCGGGGGTTCCACTTGGCATCGAGGAACTACTTAATTCCCAAGATCAATATGAGAAATTTTGATGGTAAAGATCCTATGACATGGATATTCTAGATGGATAAATTCTTTGATATACACCAAGTTCCAACCTTATAGAAGGTAACTTTTGCATCCTTTTATTTAAAACCTTATCAATTTGTTTGGTACCACTAGTTTTGTGAAAGAAAAAAAATATTCTATTGTATATTGGTCCATTTTTATAGATGAATTGATAATGCATTATGGGGATATTAAGAGAAGTACATTCTTTAGTAAATTGATAAATCTTTGGCAAAGAGGTGCAATTATAGAGCACATTCAACATTTCCAAAAACCAAGTCTTAGGGTAAAGAACATTCCAAAGGATAATTTGTTAGATCTCTTTATGGGCACTTTAAAGGAGAACATTCAACATGATGTGCATCTCTTCAAACCTTAATCCCTAGAGAACACTTTCAGTGTCTCTAGGAAAGTTGAAAGTAAAAATATGGCTACTCGAAGAGTGACCATTGAGAACTAGCAAATGGATGAAAGAAGAGCCAAGGGACTATGTTTCAATTATGATATAAAGTATAGTAAGGGGCATAAATGTGGTGAGAAGAAATTATTCTACATATATTGTGAAGAGGATAAGATCAAGAATTTGAACCATCAAATGATATAAAACTATAAGAGACTGCTCTAGCCATATCTTGTAATGCATTGATTGATAGCCTCTTACTCGTATACAATCATGAAGTCCTAGAACCACCTAATGTATTTCACATTTAAAGAAATAGTTTTTATCCTAAGTGTGTTTCTAGATTCCTACTTTACCTCCTCCTACTTTATCTCCCAATGAGGTGTCCATGCAAGAGCAATTGAGGTGGTTTCATTATTGTATTATATGTTGTATCATTAAAATAAATACAATGTGAGAAATTATGGCTTGAAATCTTTTCGACCACTTCTTGTGTTTCTTGTCTTGTTTGTTCTTATCTTAATATTGCGTGCTCAATTTCTTCAATTGATATCAAATAAAAATTTGGCCTTAAAGGGTCTATTAGTCATCCCATGATAGTTATTCAAGCAAGGAACAACAAACATCTGCACACCCAACAACATTCTATGCGCCCATGCATTATGATGAAGGTATGAAGTAAATGTTTTATTTTAGCATTTGARAACCATTCCTCCCATGTTAAGAGTGAGCTTATATTTGTGAAACCTGTGCCTTCCACGATATGCTCTCAATACATATAGCTTTCACGACCCGCTTTCCACCATATGAGACAACAACTACGTTATTCTCCAAMAAAAGGATTCAACACCACCTTAATGACCTTATCAACTGATATTGAAGTCCCACAATGTCTTTCCATTGAAGGTATTATCATGTTCTACRTTCAAAATTAAAATCATGTATATTTTGCATGAATTAATTTCATAAAATTTCAATATTGGTTAATGCACGAACTTAAAAAAGGAGCAAAAGCAAACTTTTGAAAGATTTTAGAAGTTTGGCTTATGAAATTATTAGAAAAGACACATTTGGCATTTAATTCCCTAAAATTCTGAGAAAGAGTCACAATGCCATATGTTTAAAGGCTTGGAAAATTGAATTAACATATCATTTCTTGGGAACCTCATAAAAGTATATTTGAAGGTTTTTAAATTTATTTTCTAAAAGGATAAAAAGAGTTTAATTTTTTATATAAAAGTATATTTGAAGGTTTTTAAATTTATTTTGTAAAAGGATAAAAAGAGTTTAATTTTTTATATGGTTGAAAAAGTTCCAAGCATGCTCTTAATGTAGCTTCCGTTTAAAAGCTTAGAGAAAATATTGTGAAAGATATTACTTCACAATTTAGCATGGTTATGAAGATCATGACATTGTTAGTGTAAGGGGGATATTCATAATATTTTTTTTTGTTGGTGAATGTGTTCTAGATCCGTGTGAAAGTGAATAAGAAGATCTTAAGTACATCTTTATAATGTGTGTGTTGAATTTTTTTATGGAAGTTTATATTGTTTATTGTTTAGTTTTGATATAAATATAATTGCAATTTTAGCATTTAACACAACACACATAAGTTCAAGTACAATGTTATTCAAGTACAATCAAGCAATTACAACAATATAAAATTCTTAACAACAATTCTTCATCAAATCATTGAAACAACAGACAAATCAAGCTTACAATCAAAGAAGAACTGGATGTGAGGACTTGGAATCAAAGCACCATAAAATTTGAAGATCAATTCAATTTTTGAATCAACAATAATTTATAACTTACAAATAGTCCTATGGTAAGTTTACTTGTCTTTTTAAAATAAGGTGAAGTTGAATTTCTAATTGGGTGCATTTTCAGTTGAACCTGACACCCAATATTGAGTTATTGCATGTCTCAGTTCTTGAGTCAAAATTGATATGATTGAGTAGTTTAAACTCAAATCATTTTTTTTTTTTAACGAAAACGGTTATAGTTTATATTATAGGGGTGGCAAAGCCACAAATTCAGTTACAATTTGCCCCGAGTTTCTTCGAGCCTATAGATCAAAATACAAATTGTGATGCAACACTGTTTCAGCATAATTTCCAACACTGTGTTTCAGCATCTGTTTCAGCGCTGAGTTTCAGCAATTGTGTTTCAACAACTGTGTTTCTGCAACTGTGCTTCAACAACTGTTCCGGCACTGTGTTTCAGCATATGTAACAGCACTATGTTTCAGCTGTTACAGCATCGTGTTTCAGCATAAGTTCCAGCACTGATTCATCACTGTGTTTCAGCTTCTGTGTTCCAGCATCTGTGTTTCTGCATCTGTGTTCTAGCTCTGTTTCAGCACTGTGGTCCAGCTTTGTTACAACACTGTGTTTCAGCTTCTGTTCCAGCTATCTTTCTTAGGCGTCTGCTGCCTTCTACATTCTTTTACAAGCTGCTGTCCTTTTCAAGGAATACATATTTTAACTGGATCCCCACCGTTTACGCTGAGTTCTCCTTGGGGAAAAAGGCAGCCTTCGTTGGCTAGTTTGTCTGCTTCTTTATTTGAATCTCTGAGAATATGATAGCTCTTGAAGGAGGTGAAGGAGGTGAAATCTTTTAGAATGTATCTTAACCTTTGCAGATTCTTGTTTAGCCCAGCATCTTTAAACTGTCCTCCTAAGTGTATTATTTTGACTAGATCTCAGAATCTCCAAATGCTTGTAGCTCCCGGTGTCCTCTTTCCCTGGCTATCTGGCAAACTTTGATCAAACTCAGAATTTCTGCTTGATTATTGGTTCGCTGTCCAAGACCCTAACAAAAGGTTGCTAGTTTCTCCCCATCGCTAGAGTAAATGATTCCTCCTGCTCCCGCTGTCCGAGGGTTTCCTTTGGAGGCGCCGTCAAAAAAGACTGAAATTTTGCCTTGTTTTTGCCACCAACTCTGAAATATGTCATGGCTGTCTCTTAACCTCCATTCTGTTTCAAGATGGGGTTTTTCCTCGCTATGGGTTCGAATATTCAGCACAGAGGAGCCAAGCCACTCCTTTTCTTCCTGCAGAATCGAGGTATCAGTTTTGTGATTTTGGGAGCTCAAAGTTTCTAGTAGGAGGCCTTTTGCTTTCACTGCTACCATTTGGGGGGTCCATTCTGTGTTATTGAAGATTTGCTCATTTCTTGCTAGCCATAGCTTCCAGCACACGTGCTTGGGAATGGAGATCCAGATTCTGGCCCATAATGTTTTCAGGGAGAGCGAAGGGTAACTATCCTTCCAGCCAGTGAATAGATCCACTACTGAAATGTTGGTGGGAACAGTGACCTTGAGGCCTTGGAGTGTAAGCTGCCAGACTTTGTTTGCAAAATGACAGCCTACAAATAAGTGATCCGAGGTTTCCATGGCTTCTCTGCAAAGACAACATCTGTGTGGTCCAACAATATTTCTTTTCAATAATTTTTCTCTCGTCAGAATCTTTCTGTGCATTAGTGTCCAGAAAAATAAGTTTACCTTCGGGATCGCCATCGAGTCCCATACCTCCAACCAGAACCTTGCCGGGAGAGGTCTATTTTGCAGCTGCTGGAGCAGAGCATAGCCTCTAGCTGCTGTATAAATTCCTGTGGGTCCCCAGCCCCAAGTGCCTTTTCCTGTCATGTGCACAGGGGCTGCCTCTCGAAGCTCTGCTTTGAGCATCTCAAGTTGCTGAAGGAGGCAATCTGGGACATTGCCGAATTTCCACTCTGACCAAGATCTGTCTTCATCCCACTTTGATATGTCAATAATTCTATGGATACCTTTGTTCTCAAGAAAATCGCGAATTTGCCTCAGGCCAGCATTTGATGCAATGAGCGGATTCCCCATTATACTTTCAGTCCAGAGTTTGGTGCGTTTTCCATTGCCAGGGACACGGTACAAGTGTTGATTGAAAAATCGTGCCCCTTTAATACACAACTGCCATAAAATCGTGGTTTTCCTGCTCACTGCATTTTGGAGATTTCAAATTTTAGCGTTTGGGATGTATCTGTGTATTAAAGTTTTGTTGACTGGATGTGAGGGGTCGCTGTGCATCTTCCACAAGATTTTGCAGCCCAGAGAAGTGTTTGCAAGTGCTGGGTCGCGAATCTTCAATCCTCCTTCTCTTAGAGGCCGCTTGGCTGTCTCCCAATTGACTAAATGAAATTTTCTTTGGTTCCCTTTCCCACCATGCCACAGGAAATCTCTCAGGAGTTTGTTAATCTGTCCTGCTATGGACTTGGGCGCTAAGAGATAAGACGCTTGATATATCGACAATGAGGAGATAACTGCTTTTATTAAGATTAATTTGCCTCCGTGGGTGAGCCAGTAACCTCCCCAGGCTTCGATTTTTCTTTTGATTTTTGCTAAGACTCCTTCCCACAGGCTGACTCTATTTACACCCAATGTTAAAGGCAACCCAAGATACTATAACTTTTCTCATTTGGAGTGTCCTTTGAACCCCAAGGTGCGTGCTATCTTCTGAGTTTCATGATCTGCTACATTCCAGCTATAAACATCACTTTTTCTTTCGCTTACCAGAGCTCCATCCACCTTGCAATACGCTTGAAGAGTGCCCTTGAATGCAGTGGCTACTCTGTTTGAAGCTCCTCCTAGCAGAAGAGAGTCATCCGCGAACAAAGCATGGTTTATGGGCTTCAGATTCTTCGTTATTCTAAGTCCTGGGGCTGCCCCTATTAACATTTCTTGTTCCAACTTCCTGCTGAGGGTATCTGCCATTAATATGTACAGAAATGGAGAGAGAGGGCATCCTTGCCTCAGCCCCCTCGTGGCTTTGAAAAAATTTGTTGGTCTCCCATTCACCAAAGGGGCAATCCAAGGGCTGTGAATACAGGCTTTTATCAACTTTACAAAGCCAGGTTCAAATCCGAAAGAGAGGAGCACTTGATACAGGAAGGACAACTTTACTCTGTCAAAGGCATTTTTCATGTCAAGCTTGACCATCATGCCTTTCTCTTTTCTGAGATTGCTGGAGTGCATAGCTTCCTGGACTTGGATTACATTATCCAGGATATGTCTCCCTTTGATGAATCCTCCTTGCGATTTTGAGATAAGCTTGCCCAACAGAGGTTTTATTCTGTTTGCAAGAAGTTTTTCTATAATCTTATAAGAGGCATTACATAGTGAGATTGGCCTGAATCTGTCGAAGGAGGCGGGGTTTGTTTCTTTTGGGATTAGCGCAAGGAAGGTAGAATTAGTGCTGCCTCCTATTTTTTCTTTTTGAAGGACTCCTTTTATCATTCTTATGAGATCAGATTTGATTATATTCCAGCAGATCCTGTAAAAATGGATAGTAAACCCATCTGGACCTGGGGCTTTGTCCGGGTCCATGGACCAGATGACTTTGCTGAGTTCTTCTTCACTGATTGGGCTCAATAGTGCTGTATTATCCTCTTTTGTGACCAATGCCGGGATATTCATGAGGAATTCATTGTAATCTTCTTCATTGTCATGGTTCTCTTTACTGTAAAGTTGTTGAAAGTGTGAGACAGCAGCACCCTTTATTTGATCTATTCCTTTGCAGAGCTTCCCTTCGTTGGTCGTGATCTCGGAGATATGGTTCCTGGAGAGGCGAGCTTTGAATTGGCGGTGGAAGTAGGTTGTATTCCTATCGCCAGCTTTTAGCCAAAGGCTAGGGGATTTCAGCCTCCAGTACTCTTCTTCCTTTCTGAAGGCGCGGTAAGTTCTGCATTGAGCTTGTTGTTCCTTTTCCAATTCTATTCTGGCAATGTCTATTGTTTCCATCTCGAGCTGTAGCTGTCCCAGCTGCTGCACTGACTCCTTTCTTTGGGTATTGGGGTTGCTTTCCGGGAGTTTTCTCCACTCCTTGAGGGCTTTTTTTGTTATTTTTAGTTTTTGCTCCCAGAAAAAATTGGGGGAGCCATTAACTGGGATAGACCAAGCCCAATGAACCGTGTCTACGAACCCACTCTTTGATTTCCATAATGGGCTGAACCTGAATGGGATTGGGCCTAAATTTTCTTCTTCCTCTAGCTGGAGCAATATGGGTTTGTGGTCCGAGGTGAGCTTGGGGAGGATGGCAGTGGAAATCAGCTTCCTTTCCATCAACAGAGTGCTTTGGACCAGAAACCTATCCAATCTGGCAGAAATGTGCTCCTCCCCCATCCTATTATTGGTCCAAGTGTACAACCCTTTACTTGGTTTAAAATCCATAAGGTCCCACTGCTGTATGATGTCTTCTACTACAAAAATCATTTGGTCCTTGCTGGGCCTTCCTCCCCTTTTTTCTTTTCCATTCATGACTAGGTTAAGATCTCCGACAATGATTATATTGCTTGGGGAGTTTTGCTCTAGAAATTCGTTTAAAGTTTTCCAACAATCTTTCTTTTCATTGTGCAAAGTTGGAACATATAAATTGAAAAGTGCAATAGTTAACTTACTTGCTGAGTGCTTGAGCTCTGTAAAGCTCCAGTGCTGCGTGTTATAGG